>JAJPUD010004559.1:0-137500 GCA_023553655.1 Myrmecobius fasciatus | reverse complement strand
GCAATAGCACAGATTACAGTCAAAGGTATGTTAAATGCCATATGTTTGTGCTTTGTGTTTGCATCCTAGATTTCATTAGTCATCTTGAGAAGACACTTTAGAAAAAAAAATAACTTTAAGCATATTACCTCTGAATACTTTGGCTTAGAATGATGTGCAGAGCATCTCTTTAAATGTATTTCCCACCAAATAATTTCCCCTATCACTTATTTACAACTCAAATAATGGCCCATTTAATTAAAAAAATCTTTTGATATACTAATAATTTAATAATATAGATGTCTTTCGGGGAAAGAAAAAGAGGGAAGAGAACTTAGTCAACATGGAATAAGATTACTTAATGTCATTTAAGATAAAAATCCAAAATAACTATTTTTCCATATTATTTCTCCTTTGAGATGTTACCAGATTGACAAGTAGGGAGTATAATCTTCAATTAAACCTAAATGCTTTCTGTTGTTATTGAGGGAGGGATAATTTGTTTTAATTCATTATCTAGGATCATTCATGAACATACTTCGATGCTTCTGTCTTCCTGATGTGTGTCTGTTAAACTAATTGCAGGCAGTTCTTATGCCTTGACAAATTTTTTCCTGGAAACTGCATCATAAAGTGATTTTAAAGTATTTTTCTAGAAAGACAAAGATAAAATTGGATGTTATTTTCTCAACCCAGGTCTCAGCATCAAATAAATCATAATAATGGTCAACAATTTCATAAAAGCAAAGATGAAATTGGAACTTCTATAATAATTTAATTGTAGAATATTAAAATAGTTTGATCATATCATGCAGAAATGAATATATTAGTTGCAATAATATTCAGTGTTTAATAGTGATTTGATTACAATTTTAGAATTTAGAAGCATTTTTGGATTTCTGCCTGTCAGTATCAGGAGCATCATCATTATCTGTGGATTTGAGTTATTGGTTTATTACTTTTTACCAGTATATAACTTGCCTCAGTCTCTTTACCCATATGGACTTCAGTTTCTTCATCTGTAGAATGAATTTAGATTATTTGATATCTATAATTCCTGACAACTATTATATTTTATGTTCATGTTCACCTCCATCTCACCATTTCAGCCTTAAGCCTTTCTTTGTTCCTATGAAAATAACTTTGGTAAATTCCAAATAATACTCTAGTATCAAACAGTGATGGGAATTTTCTGTCAGTTAATTTCATTTCTTATTTTGATTTTTTTTTAAAGCCTTGCCCAAGCCTCCTGGGACTCCTGTAGTAACAGAGAGCACAGCAACAAGCATTACCTTGACATGGGACTCGGGGAATCCTGAGCCAGTTTCTTACTATATTATCCAGCACAAACCTAAAAATTCGGAGGAAGCTTATAAAGAAATTGATGGAGTGGCAACAACTCGTTACAGTGTGGCTGGCCTAAGCCCCTACTCTGATTATGAATTTCGGGTGGTAGCTGTCAATAACATTGGGCGAGGTCCACCCAGTGAGCCTGTATTAACTCAGACCTCAGAGCAAGCACCTTCCAGTGCCCCTCGCGATGTGCAGGCTCGGATGTTGAGTTCAACCACCATTTTGGTTCAATGGAAAGAACCCGAGGAACCCAATGGGCAGATCCAAGGCTATAGAGTTTATTACACAATGGACCCTTCTCAGCATGTCAACAACTGGATGAAACACAATGTGGCTGACAGTCAGATAACTACCATTGGGAATCTAGTGCCGCAGAAAACATACTCCGTGAAGGTCTTGGCTTTTACCTCAATTGGAGATGGTCCCCTTTCGAGTGACATTCAAGTCATCACTCAGACAGGAGGTAAGCTGGCAGTGAGTTATGGGAAATGTTCTTTCTCTCTCTCTTTCTTTTCATTTTCTTAGGGGCAGATATTCACAAGATGAGGATTTTTTACTTTTTTGGTATTTGTTTGTAACTTTTCTAGGAGATATTCTACATTTCAATTACAGTTTGGACTCACATTTCATTATTTTCATTTTTCCTGAATTTTCAAATCACTTTCTTCATTGTATCAAGACATTTAAATATAGTAATCTGTCTAAAAGGAACAGGACTTGAGACAAGATAATTTAGATATTTCTTATACTTAGAAAGACATCTAATCCTACATTTCTTAGCACTTAAGACAAAAAGATAAGCTTATAGTGTTACAACTTTCACTTTCCGACAAGAGGAAGCACACAGATTTGTTTTTAGAAAATTTATTTTTCTGCAACTAAATTGAAGAAGGGATTTATATCATAGATCTTTACAAAAAGATATTGAATGGTTTTATGAATAATATCTTCAACCACATAGTCTTGGAGAATGTATAGAAACATGGCTCAAACAAATGAATATTATATTTATCTTTTATGAAAGCAATGCATGTATTGTTAAAATTATAATTAATAATAATTTAATAATTATAATTAATAAGTATGTAAAAATTGTAATGGCTCTTATTTGAAGGCTGGAAATAATAGAATACAGCAAATTGAGTGTGGGAATTGTGTCTTTATTTTATTTTTTTTTATGTTTCCCACAGTGCCTTGCAATATGTTTAATGAATAAATGAGTGAATGAAAGAAAGAATGTACAAATGAAGGAATATTTCAAGTAACTTGCAATTATACGAGGACAAAATTTGGATAATTCAAATGAAATAATTAACATGTTAGATTTTCTCTCAATATTAGATCTCCTATAGGATATTCAAACAGGGATTAATACTTATTCAGCTATCAGAATTTCTAAAAAATTCCAAGAGTTCACAAGGTTTACAATGAAAATTAAAATGAGAACTATGAGTTTCAATAATTAAGACATTTATATAATCTTTTATGTGCATTATCTCATTTGAATCTAAGATAGCCTCTAAAGAAGATACTAGTTAGTATTAATCCAGTTTTGCAAAAAGTAAGGAAGAGATTAAGTAAAGTACTACAAGTCAGGCAGTGTTTGATGTAGGATTGGAAGTCAATGCTCCTGGAGTCAACAGTTTTTCCATTAAACCATACTGCTACTCCTTTATATCTTACGTTAGAGAAAATCAGAGCTTAATTCCCTTATGGAAGTTTAAGATAAGGGCCTAATCTTGCTAATATTGTGACATCCACACATATAATTTAACTTTTATCTATTGCTCTTTAATGGTGGTTGAATGTAATACTCATATACATGCTTATCCAGTTATTTATTTTGAATTTGATATCTTCATGGCATTTTTGAGTTGAAATTTGTTTTTGCAAACTTATTTCTAGTACCTATTATTCTGCCTATTGCTTGTATTAGTATTATTATCATTTTATCACTAAAGTAGATACTCATTCTTTATATTTTTCTTCTTCATGTCTTAACTATATGCTTTCCACAGAAACGGTTTTATTTTACCTGCATGGCATGATATTAGAAACAAAATATTCAGCATATGGCATTATGTATTTTCTTTGGGAAGATATATTCCCTAAATTTTATCCAAGTATCAATCTCTTTTCGTGCTTCCCAGATTTCAGTGGCTTCCTAGGCTTTCCTTACAATTTCCTTCTTCTGCTTTAATATCCTTCTTATGCAGCCAATAAAGAAATAAAATGTCTTTTATATTAGTTTTTACTTATATCAGTGGGGAAAATGACATGAAGATGATGGAATTTTTCTCTTGGGTGATTTTTTTTTATCTTAAGTTTTATTTTTTTCCCTTTAGGAATAAATGTGAAAGTATCATTTATAAGGCTTTTTGGCCATTAAAGTTGTAGCAATTAGAGAGGAGACATATGAAACCCTATGCCTGATAGAAGGGTTATAAAGGAAACAAGATACTCCTGGAAGGTTAAGCTTGTCATTTTTAATCATATCACCATGCTGTTAACTCAATCTTTGACTAATACCACCTTTCTCAGCCTCCTTTTTCCTCTGATTGGAGGGCTGGATGGTGGAGTACCAAACTCCTCACAATATCTTTCTTTCTAGTGGTCAGAAACTGGACTCTACACCTGCTGCTCTGTTTGTTTACAACTCTAAAAACTGAGATGCCCTTCTAGTCGCCTTGATATCCCGTCCCCTAAGCCCCTTTTGTGCCTTGTCTTGTCTGCTCCATTAGATGTGGGCAGAAACTCTTTATAAATTGTGTCTTCAGGGGTTAGCACAATGGCTGTCTTGCAATAGGCACTTAATAAATATTCGTTGGATTTGAGGTAGAAGTATATAGTATTTTTATGATCATCATAAAGAGAAATTTTGCAGACAGCATTTAGATTTTCAGCTTCAGCTCCATTTTATAAGAATTATATTTGCTTCTTACCTTAGCTTCATACAACTTAAAGATGAAGGAGGCTTGAGCCTCAGTTAGTAGAATGTGTTTTTCTCCTCACTTATCCTGAAGATAAGTGAGTTTTGTCCATATTTTATATTTTTCTGATGTTATCTCAGTGCTAGGAAGCCAGTTTAGATGTTCAGCACAGGGAAGATTCTGCAAAAAAAAAGTGACCTCCCAGCTGGACATAAATTGCATACATACACACAAAAAAAGGCATAGATGAGATTGAAAGACTCCAGGGTAAAATAAAAGGAAAATAAATAATAAACAATTTTTAAGGCTAGGGTAGAAATAAATATTCCCTTATGTGGCATTAAAACATACACATAACATAATTGTCTCTGTAGGCACAATATTTGGCACAGAGTTCAGTTGAACCATGATGAATACTACTTTGTACCATAATGGTATAAACCTGAAAGGTCTGTATCCTCAGAAGCCTTTGCTTTTGTAAAAATAGTATAATCATTATGAAAGAAAATGTTTGAGAATTTTAAAATAAATCTCATTCATTTCACAGCTGTTTCTGGGATTTTCTTTTTTTCTTTGTCTTTTTTGCCTTTTTTTTTCATTTTAAACATCAGTTATGCATGTATTTGATTTGAATATGACAAAGTGACTCCTTGGGATAAGCCATCTTTAATTGAAATCTCCCTTTCCAGGAAGTCTGAGTACTTTTTACCCTCTGGATGAATATTAGGCAAGGATTAATCTTTGTAATAAAAAACTAAATACTGAATTTAAAAAGACAAAATATTAATATGATCACAGAGTGCAGGGACACAAATAATAAAAAAAGATCTGGTTTAAAGTGTAATTAAACTAAATTGTCTAGTAAAATGCTTTAAAAGCAAATAGATGACTTTAGGGGAAATCCACCTGCATATGAAAACTTCAGTTAAAACTACTATCAAACTAGTCTAGCCATCAGTATTTTAATTTACTCTTTACAAGGAATATGAGTTTAACCTAACTCTGTATACTCTGTATTTCTAATGTACTGTTTAATTATTATAAAAGTGAGATATGGTGGTAAATTGAGGATCTTAGGAAGTACCCTCAGTGAGGGAAAAATTTTAGTTTGTTTCAGTAAGAATTTTTCAGTAGCTTAATGTATTCAAATCACTCTAACAATATATTGAGGGGTGGGAAAGCAGGGCAGGGAGAAAGCAGAGGAATAATTTTGTCAGGGCTTCAGGATAAGACATTGATACTGGTCTGTTATTTTATTGTCCAAGACAGATTAAGAGTGAAACAGAAACAATATAAATAATTAAAAAATAATTAGATTTCCTAGGTATTTTCACACAGCTATTTAATTTTCTATTAACATGAGGTGAATATTTACCAAACAAGTTTTATCTTAAAAATAACTTTTTAATAAGATGCCTATGACACATTGACTACCATACTATATTTATATTTGGTGTGTTACAGTTTTTATTACATAATTTTTTCAATTCAACAAAAAAATTTTAAACACAAGGCAATTTTTTTTGGCTGAGATGAAAAATGACAAGATTTCTCTCCTTAAGAATCCTATAGTCTGATGCATAGAGCAGGGATGAGACTGGAGGAGAGACAGGCACTAAGTAGAGTCTGGGGTGCTTTTCAGGAATTGAGAGGTACATAATTAAATGTAATACAAAGTGCCTTTTAAGCAAAATTAAAAGAACAAGGTAAAATAATTTTCAAAATTTGAGATTTTATTTTCTTCCATATAAAATGGAAGGTAAAATTATGGTAGAGAAACAATTTTTTTAATAATAGCTTTTTTATTTTAAAAATACATGCAAAAATAGTTTTCAGCATTCACCCTTGCAAAACTTTGTGTTCTAAAATTTTCTCCCTCCCTTCCTCCCATCCCCTCCCATAGACAGCAAGTAATCCAATATGTGTTAAACATATTCAATTTAGAGAAACAATTTAACTATGTTTGTAAGTATGTATGTATGTGCATAAACCCCAGGAGGTTTATGCACAGAGTGTGTCACTCTTTATCACAACTTTGTGGCTCTCCAAATATTAGACTTTTAGTGATACTTTTCTCTTTGCTCCTATGCACTTTTCTTTCTGGAGCAAATTATATTCCTTTTTGCTTTTCTATTTCCTAGCTTGTTTATGCTTTTCCCTCCATTCTCCTTCCTTGATGTTTTATATCCTTTTATCTCCTTCTGTCTGGCTGAATGATTAAGTTAGGTCGCCCACTGGGCAGATTCTTTTCCAAAAATATAGATACCCTATTCAAAAAATACTTTCCTCAGGCATCAAATTAATGAGAATTTTAAAGTCTATAATACAAAAAAGAAAAAGATCGTGTAGGAAATTGGAAATATGAATTAGGGATTCTTGTTGGCCTTAAGCTTAAACATTTAAACTATATATATGCAGTATATATCTTTGAAATGAATTGATTTAAAGTGATGGCACAGCAGAAGGATTCCTAGAAATCATTATTACATATCTTTTCAGTGACAGTCTTTTTTTTTTAGAGAAGAAACATTTTAGTATGTATGTGTTTACATGTATTTATAGAAAAATAATTTAAATGATCAAGATTAAAATGGAAGTCGCCTTTAGCATTTGATCTGTTTCTAATATGTTGCTAATGAAAAGCATCTGAATAATAATTTGGGGATTCTAACCTTCCTCAGTTTCCTTGCCAGTAAAATGGAAGTAACTGGACAAATTCTATGACACCACTCAGCTTGTAATTTATGAGTATTGATCATTATGAGTCTTACTCAAAAAAATTTATCAACTACATAAGAATTATTTCATTCTTGAGATTCAAACACTGAACTGTGGTAAAAAACTTAGATGGCATTTGTTGATTAATAGTAGGGTATTTTCATTTTTGTGTTTTTTTTTTAAATTGAAAAACTTAGCAGTTTCACAAATTATTCAGTTGGGCTTGAGGGCACTGGGAAACCTGCCCAAATCAGTTAAAAACATATTTAAATATTCATATAGAGGGAAAAGCATATAATTATTTGAATTAGAAACTGACTTAATGGTTAGGATTGCTTATTCCCTCACACAGTTTAAACAAAGTCTTTGAAGAGTTTCAGATTTGTTTTTTTTCAATTGAATATTATTTTAAGGCTGATGTAGGATTAAATGAAAAGTGCTAAATGAGAATAATACTGTACAGGAGTCCTATTAAGGACTGAAGACACCAGGATCCATCAGTAAGTATGTTGGAGTTAGATTCAGACAGAAAGGTCTTGAATCCTGCCTCTGTTTTTTTCAGACTTTGCATTCATGTTAAGACCCTTGATCTGAGTATCAGTTTTATTATTTGCAAATAAGGAATAATACTTGTAGTAACTACCAGCTTTCCAACATTTTGCCAAAAAAAGGCCTTTGCAAAGCTCAAAAAGTGTTACATTCAATTTAATTTTAAAAATCTTTAGTAATTACCAAGTTCTGCACTGCAGTTACTTGTTCCAGGAATAAAAATAAGTAAATTAAAATAGCCCTTACTTTCAAAGAGTTCCTGTATGACTAGTGATAGAAGTGTTTATGGGAATGCTAGAGAGGATATGTACAGAGTAAACAGAAAATATAGACTGAACAATGTAAGTTTTGCAGAGTTGAGGACCATGTTATCAAATGGTGGGATGAAGGATAGTGGGGAAAGGTACAGCAAAGGCCTTTTATAAAAAGTAAAACTTGACTTGAAACTTCCAGACTTAAGTCTGCAATAGAAAATGGTATGTTGACAAAGTATAAGTCATTTTGGCTAGAACATGAGTGCAATAGGGAGAGTCCTATTATATGAAAAGGTTGGAGTCAGATTGGGAAAGGCTTTAAATATGAAACAAAGAAGTTTGTATTTTTATCCTAGTGGTAATAGGAAGCCATTGGAACTTTTGAGCAGAGGAATTACATAATCAAATTTGTGCTTCAGGAATATTAATTGTGTAGCTGTGAGGAAGATATAAGAGGTAAGAGTCTTGGGCTACAGAAACCAACTAGGAATTTATTACAGTTGTCCAGACAAGAGGTTAAAAAGTTGGGGCTAGATTTGTGATTTTGCATATAGAGGGAATGAATGTGAGAAATGCTATGAGAATAGAATTGAAAAGCCTTGGTAAGTAATTAGATATGGATGTGAGAAAGAACAAGCACCTGAGGATGATCTTGAGTTGCTTGGAGTGAACTGAAATACTCAGTATGAACCTGAGTAATTTTGCATGATGATCTTCCCAACAAATGTAGGGAAATTAAGAGTAAGGGAAGATTTAGGGGAATGATAACACATTCTGTTTTGTACCTGTTAAGCATGAGAGGCCCATAGGGACATGAGGGTGCACATGTCCACTAGCCATTTGCTTTTCATGTGATTGAGCTCAGGAAAGAAGGGCTAATATTATCTGCATGGATATTTGAACCCAAAGGAGCTGTCTCTTGCATTCCTGTGATCTACTTAATTAAATATGAATGAAATTATTATAAATTGTGTTTAAGTGAAGGTCCATAATCTGGGAGGTAATCTAATTCTACTCCTCCCTTGCATAATTAAATAGACAATGGCATTTAAAGTAATTCTATTATGTTTATATTTTAAGTACGTTAAAATTGCTTAGGGAATGGAAAAAGAAAGGATGTTACTACGATCAGCTTATTTTAGACTGAATTACCCTGTTCCCCAAAACTATAATGTATTGTAAGGTCAATGTAGTTATTCTTAGGTGATTTAATAGATATTATTTTGATTATTAAAATAGGGTACAAAGCTTACAACAGGATTTGGAAATATTTCCATATTTTCAGGGAAAAGAAGCAGAAAAAATGTCTTTAATATTAAGATGTAAAAACAGATACTTCTAATTATGGTTAAATTGATAGCTGTCCTATACTCTTCTTATATTCCTATATCCCCAATATATTGAAAATTCCTTAAGTGTCTTTTCCTCTTTTTCTGTATCCCTAGGGTTTAACTCAGGGCCTGACACTTAGTAGGCTCTTAATAAATGTTAATTGATTGACTATTCCTTAGTATCATTGCCTATACTTCAGTAAGACCTATTTGTAGTATTATGTTTACCTTCTTCACTGTACCTGGAACAGTAATTCTGCATCAAGAGATGGATTAATTTATGCCCTGGGGTGGATCTTGAATTCAACTTTGACAATAGATTTAGAAGAGCTTGAAAAGCTAAAAGCTTTTCAAGGTATTGTCACTAATATAAATTGGTGAGTGATAATAGATTATAACTCCATATCTACCTCTACCTCAGCCCCATCAATGGGCCTTATTTAAACCAGATGAATTCTTAGTTCTCTTTTATTCTGAGCTTATGTGATTCAGTAAGGATAATAATGAATAACTTCTTCCATTCTTCTGTTTTCCTCTGTTTAGTACCAGGCCAGCCACTAAACTTCAAAGCAGAACCTGAATCTGAAACCAGCATTTTGCTTTCTTGGACACCTCCACGCTCTGATACCATTGCTAGCTATGAACTGGTTTACAATGATGGGGACCATGGAGAAGAGGTAAGTAATTGAGGAATTTTTTCATGAATGTGTCCATAGATGAACACTTTGATATTTGATATTTATTACAATGACTTATTGTGTCAGAGAACCATAAGATAAAAATGTCTGTCCATCATGGAGACTCTAGTGCAAGAATTCTTAACTTTAATTATGTCATGGCTTCCTTTGGAAGTCTGATGAAATATATGGGTCCTTTCTTAGCATAATATTTTTAAATGCCTAAAATAAAACATAATATTAAAAAATAAATCAATTATATTGAAATACAATTATCAAAATATTAAGGAAAATAGTTCACAAACCCCACCTAAGAATCTCTGCTTCAGAGAATCCTTGGTAGGCATAATGAATCTTCCAAGCTCCTTGGTAAAATCTACTTATTATATCTGTGGAGGTTATTTGTATTGTGATTTAGGAGAAAGAGAAATGGATATGGGATTAAAAGACCTGATTTGAGTCCCAGTACACATTAACCATTAACCAGAATTAACCCAGTACATTAACTTGTAATTTCTGTCAAATCATTCCTCTTTGGGGACATCAGTTTCCTTATCTGTAAAAATAAAAATGTTGAACTACATAATCTCTAGGTTTCTTTCTGAATTCTAGACCAGAATTCTCATCTTTGATATTTGCCTAAAATAAAATTTACTTAAAAAATATATTTGGAGAACTATATTTCAATATAATTATTTTCCTTTGTAACACTGTATTTCTTTGGAAAACATTATTCTGAGATGGGCTCTCTAGATCTCACTAGATGGTTAGAGGGGTCTGGGACACCAAAAAATGGTTGTGAACTCTTGTTCTGGATCCTCTGATACTCTTATTCATTTATCTCATTATTCTAAAATGACAGTGGAATTATACATGTAGTGAGTAGTTAATAATAAGTACTTCCTGAGGTGTTTTGAATGGACTTTCATCTCTATCTGCAAAAAGAGATACTTCAGAGTCTGAAGTAGCTTAACTCCTGGATATCGTGTTTGATTGCTAGAATGGTATACAAGTTATATCTCAAATTTTAGAGTTAAGTAAGTCATTCTGAGAATTTATTTATATAGACATGTAGATATTTTATGTTGTCAAGAATTTTTGATTATTTTCTTTAAAAAGAAAATGTTCTAAATAATTGTTGAGTTGAATCAGTTTTTTTCTTTATTTCTTTTCATTTTTTTTCAAGATGGGTTATTGCTGACTTTCATAATTTTGTAATCATGGCACTCTTTTTAAACAGAATTCTGTCCACTTCCCTTTTTTCCTTATCTTAGATTCTTCTAATCTCCAACTGTCTGGCACAGGTCAGGATTATCCTGGAACTTTCAGATGCTTTTTCTTCTTGGTTCACAGTGAAGGTCTTTTATTCTATTTTTTTTGAAGGATTATTCCATTATTCCTAATAACTTGTAAAGTAAAGATAGTTTCTTGAGTCTCTCCCTTAGGGTTCTTTTCCAGGAAGGAACAACCCTCATTTTGAGTTCCAGTAAGAGTCATTTAGCTACAGCAAAAATGCAATCATTGTACGCTTTGTTCAAGTCACTACAAAGTTCTTGATTTCTCCATACTTCCTGGAAATAGGATACTTAATCCTTTGTAATTTTTTGCCAATAGCCTTCCTAGAAATCTATGATAAACTGCTTTTGAGACCCTTCAATAACTCTTCTCATGTCATTAGTACCTTTTTACCTTATTAGCAAGAGTGTCATCTGGTTTTATTAACCTCTTATCTTTTATCATCTTCTCTAAACTTGTCTTAACTTGTTTCAACAACTTGTTCTTCTCAAATTCCTGTTTCTCCCTCTCCTTCAGCTTCTCCTTCTTCAGCACAAATCTTCAATTTATTCTGAAATTTTCTCAATTTTCCCCTTGGTAAATTCACTTTCTAGTTTTGTTCACAATTACAAAACCCTACAAATTTATTTCGTAATTCTTTGTTCTTTGGTTTTTTATATTATTCAGCTCGAGTCTTCCTATGCCTTGCCCCAGAAACTTACTTGAATTTTCTTATCTCAGATAAGGGACACTGCTGGTTAATCTGTTGCTTAGCTCATAGAATTGTAGAATCTTAGATTCAGAAGGGAATTTAAAAGTCATTTGGTTCATACTAGACCTGAACAGGAAAACTCTATACAACATTTCCTGATAAATGTTCATGCAGTCTCTGGAAATATCTAGTGATGAGAAATATATTACTTCCTGATGCAGATCAAAGCATTTTTGGACAAAATTAATTGTCAGGAAGTTGAATCAAAATATCTTTCTGCAATTTCCCGTAAAAATTCCTTCCCAACTTTTCATCCTCCATACATACCTCATATAGAAATGTTTATACTTCTACCATATGGAGTGAATCAGAAATATCGAGTCCCTTGTCCATGTGAAAATTCTCCAAATATTAGAAAACACAATCCTTTTTCTCCCGTATCTTTTCCTCTACAAGTTCAACATCTCCAGACAACACTCAAGTTTTTCCTAATATGGTGTGATCTATAGGCCAATCACCATCTTCACTTTTTTTCTTTCTTTTTTTGGTCAATGTCCTTCCTAAATTTTAGTGCCCATATCTGACCATAATTTTGTGATTGAGTCAAATAATTTTGTCATCTGAAGTTTGCTTTTCATTATTGAGAATGCATTCATTTGAAAGGAAATAATCAAAATTTTCTGACAACATAAAACACCTACATGTCTCTCTGTCACTGTCTATATAAATAAATTCTTTTAGTGACTTCCTTAATTCTAAAGTTTGAGATGTAATTTGTATACCATCCTAGCAGTCAAACTAAGTTTCTTAGCATGAAAAATATCCAAGGCAGTATTTGAAGAACAGAACCCTATGCCTTGCATCTTAGGAGAGGAAACATTGTTACCTCCTTTTGGTCCATTTGAACAGACACTGTTGCTGTCTTTTCCAATCTGCCTTGGTTATGTTAGCCCTTGCTTTTCAAAGTTTCTGTATCATATTTCCAGTACCATATGCTTTGTCATATACTTTGGGATTTTTGATGAGATTATCAGTTTTGCTCTCAAGTAGCCACTGCCCCAGGAAATGTGCTAAAATACATTTATTTGAATCTTGATGAAGGCATACAAATTCTGTTATTGCTTATCCACAGCAACGGATTACCATTGAGCCTTCCACATCTTACCGTCTGCAAGGGCTGAAACCCAACAGTTTATACTATTTCCGTCTTGCTGCCCGCTCTCCTCAAGGCCTGGGTGCCTCCACAGCTGAAATCTCAGCCAGAACCATGCAGTCAAGTAGGTGTCTCTCTTTGCTTCTTTTTGTCCTTGTGCCAAAGTGATGTTCTTAGGGAGAAAAAAAAGAAAAGAAAACAACATGGTTAATGATTGTGGGTTAGGAAGGAACTAACAAAATCAAATGAAAAGAACTATCTCTGTGGTATTCTGAGCCTTTCTCTGTGATAATGGACCACATTTCTCTATTTTCTGTGTTTCCTAAAGGAAAAACCTTCCAAGGAAATCAGTACAAAAGCCCCTCATTTTGGGAATATGTTAGAGGAGGTCAAGAGGTCTTTTAATTTGTCAAATTTTAATTTTGTAAAATAGTAACATTTAAAATGATTGACACAGAGCTAACTTGGGGGTATAATGAGCTAAGACTAGCTGAGAGCATTTTTATAGTTTTCACTCACAGATGAAGTTTTAACTTAATAAATATATATTTCACACATATGTAAAGAATTTCTATTCTATTCTGTAATTAATTAATTGTGCCTATGACACATTTATTGGAATTTGAAACATTATCATAAAGTCTGTGATTTAACTACATAATATAATAAGTATTCTAGATTCATAATCCTAATTTCTTTTTCCTCAGGTGGGATTTACTTTCATAATTGTTTCTAAAATCTATCAATTCATCTATCTAGTTTTACAGTTGGTTCAATGTAATCAATGCAAATAACATTTTCTCAACAATGAAATAATTAAATTTAAAATTTTTTTCCTTTTAATTGCTAGAGGCTTATGGGAAAGTTGACCTATCTGAAATATATTGGTGTCATCTTATATAGCTATTTATACATTATCACCTAAGCAGAATATATGGATTGCAAATGAGCTTTTCTTTAAATTTGTAAAGTGAATACTACTGACCTAATTCAAGGAGTCTCTTAGTCAAAATAAGACTTAATATCATAGTAAAAAGTGGACTCCTGCCTGAATAAGGATTCTATCATTTTCCATGTTTACCAGAAATATTTCAGGCCTTCTCAATGAAATCATTTATATTTTCCACTCAAAACATAATCATATGAATAGTCTGGTAATAATGTTGCTTAATCTATTGAAATTATTATATTAAAACATATTAAAAATAATATATTATTATATTATATTTGCTCCTCTTTAAAACATGAAGTGAAAATAAAATCTTCTGAAGTGTCTGTCCCTTAAATTTCAGTCACATTAAAAGATAGTTACAGTATGAACATAGGGTTTTTTTGGTCACATATTTAATAAGAGTAAGTACTACGTGCTCCAAAATGACAGTTTTTCATAGTTTGAAATCTCTTATTTTACACATTGAGGCTTGAAGAATTATTTTAAAGAAACATCAAAGATGTTGCCCACCTTTTTTATGTTTGAAATGCTACTGAAAAATTTCCTCATGAAAAAAAGCATAGGAAGTCCAGAAAAAATCATATAATGTGAAAAGTGTATTATTTTATTAAAGGATTAGAAATGAATCCTGACTTAACTGGACAACTTAATTAGAGCCACATAGAAATTTAAAATTTACTAAAAAGATAATTTTAGAGAATCTACAAACTTTATTCTAACATTTTCAGACTGAACTGTATTAACAGGATGTAGAATACTTCTCTTTGAGAACACATATAAACTCTTTTAAGTTTCTAGACTTAATAAAATGATGGATGAGATCTGGGTACTTTTATTTGTACTTTATATCAGATTTCGTGTTAACAGCCATCCCACTATAAAAATTAGGACATGAATGCTTAATAAAGATCCAAAGAGTCCATTTAAGGGAAATTGGAGGCTTATACAATATCATGGTTAAAACAGGAAAATCAAATGGCAACATCCTTAATTTCCCACTTAGTACCTTTATAACTGCTGGAGTCTATTTGTTCTTCGCCCTTGAGGCAGGAATATCACCTCTAATAACTTCACCCTCAAGAATCTTAAAAGTACCTGCCTTCTTATCTTAATTGCTGTTATGATTTGATCCCTTTTTTGAAAAGTAGAGGTGTTCTTTTTGAGCTTATTTGATGAAGTATATTTAAGTATATGCTAATAACTTTGTTTCTCATTGGGCATTGAGCAGATATATAATTTGGTTTTCTACTCCTCCCATATCCTATAGCATATTTTTAGTAATGGTTTGCTAAGTGCAGCAAATTTTATAGATGAGTCATGGTTTATCAGGTGGTTTATTTATTTTTAAATATATTTTAAATTGTTGTTTTATTGAAGTGTTGTAAGACACGTTAGGTTGATTATAAATGATTTTTACCAAAATTTGCTGGTGGGATCTTCTTCACTAGCAAAGGTGTCTCAAGAGGAGTTAAAAAAAAATAAATATACATATATATAAAACTGAAAGCTGACGTAGGGGTAAGTACAAGTAACAGTCAGAATCATGAAGCCTGTCATTTTCCAGGGTAGGTAAACCTTTGACTAAGCCTTTTCATCTTCTATTGATTCTGCATGCTTATTGTACACTAGCTACAATCAATGTTTGAATAAAAATTTTCATTTAAACATTATTTGTAGTTGATTCAATTCAGGCAGATTCAGTTGTTCAGAGAGCTTAGAAGTGGCCCTTTTTATGTTTGTTCAGGCTTTTTTGTTTTCTTTTTCTTTTCTAAAGAGGATTGGCAGGAAGGGGCTATTAAGCAGTTATTGCAAGTTTCTTCAGTAAACTACAAAAAAAAAGAGAGAGGAAAAGAAAGAGAGCAAAGGAAAATATTCTCAAATTATAAAAATATAAAACATCAATAAAAACAAAAGTATAATCAGGTTTCAAAACAATTTAACTTGCACTAATTGCAGCCATTTTAAGGAAAGATAGTCAACTTGAAGTTGGGAAGGGGGAAAGTTGAGGATATTTTTAGAAGAAGAATTTCAATCACAGGTAGGTAATTCTATTTTAGGCTTTATTATTGTGAGGTTCCATTTCCATCTATTTCCCCCTCATCCATTTAAAATATATTTCAGTTCATTTATTCATTTTCAGTTTATTCATGTTAATAAGCCAAGGTGCCCATGTTTTGTCTAAACTTTTCTTTTTTTTTTAAGTTTATGAACTTTGCTTTCATTTATTTGCCCTTATGTTTTAGCTATTTATTTTTGTTTTACTTTTTTCTTTTGTTTATTATTTTAACCCCCTCTCCCCCCAACCACTCCTATCCTTTCACTCAAACGCTCCTTTTAATCCACTACCAAAAATAAGAGCCATCAGCTCCTCCTCAAGACATTAGTTGCACGAGCCCCAGCTCCACTAGCATTTTGGTAAGTTGGCAACCTCCACCAGTGGAAAAACAGAATGGCATTATCACTGAATACTCCATCAAGTATACAGCAATGGACGGGGAAGATGACAAACCTCATGAAATTGTGGGAATACCTTCAGACACTACCCAGTACCTTTTGGAACAGTTGGAAAAGTGGACTGAATACCGGATCTCTGTGACAGCCCATACTGATGTTGGACCTGGCCCTGAGAGCTTATCTGTATTGATTCGGACGGATGAAGATGGTATGTTGCCTTCGCTACATCAGTTGCACTTTCCTGACATGCACTCAGTCTGCTGTCTTTGTATAGGCTAACAATATACTCCCCTTTTTTATCCTGCTCATCTTTTTTTTAACAACATCGCTATTACTTCAGTGTTTTTTGCCCAAGACACGTCTTTTTCGACAACTCGGTCATCTTTTATTTCAAAATACCAAGTAATTTTGCTTCTCCCCAAAGAGAACAATTTGCTACTACTTCTTGCAATATAGCCTGTTTCTTTGTCTTTTACAAATCTTCTGCAATTTTCTTGACTTCTTTTTTATTTTTCTAAAATCTCTTTTCTCTTGGCTTTAACTTTTCAAATATATCTTTTTACCTTCTTGTTGCTGGATGCCATATATGTATGTTCATATATAAAAATAAATATTTATTTTGGCTTGCATCTTTTAGAGACACTGATGCTCTACATTTTTTTTGGTATGTGCTATATGGAATGCCTTCAGTATGAGAAAAAAATAAAAGAAGATGGGCCATATAAGCAAGCATCTTTTTTGTTCAACTATGAAACAGAAGCCTTTAGAAATATCCCACAACAACAAACAACCAGTTTTTATTATTATTTCAATATAATATCTCTTTGTACTTTAATGCTTTGAATTTCAAAGCATCCTCCTTGGCTTTTGTACATTTTTACATGTTTTTCTATTTCTCTGATACTCTTTTTTCTTCCATTTTTTTGCATCAGTCATGTTTTTTGATCTTTTCTCTGAAAGGTAGAGCAGATTGGTTGAGCATTTTCATTGTTTGAAGCCATTTGTATTCCTCAAAGAAAACTTAGTGGGTCTGCCCATTTTTTTTTCCTAAGTAAAGAAAGAGCTCTGACTGGGTGGGACAAGTGCCTATAATTTTCTTTTATCCAATGATGTTGTTCCAGTTCCTAGTGGTCCTCCTCGCAAAGTCGAGGTAGAGGCTGTCAACTCAACATCTGTTAAAGTATCATGGCGCTCACCTGTGCCCAATAAACAGCATGGCCAGATACGAGGATACCAAGTGCACTATGTGAGGATGGAAAATGGTGAGCCTAAGGGTCAGCCCATGCTGAAGGATGTCATGCTGGCTGATGCACAGGTAATCCTCTAATATTAAAGATATTTTTCCTCATTAGTGTGTAGATGCAATACTTGCATCTACAATAATTGACCATCTCAGACCAGAAACTAAAATAGACATCTTCTAAATATTATCTTCATTATAATTTTATATATTTTTCTAACCACTTACACCACTAAAAATTAATCATTTAAATCAACAGAAATTAGGCTTAGGTTTTTATGCTATGGTGCTCATTTCCGGTAAAATGTTTACAGATATTTTCTTAAGAAATAGTAAAGGATCTGAATTTGAATTTGAGCTGTGTCAAATACTATGAGACATTGGGCAAATCCCTTTCACCTCTCTGGATCAGAATTTCCTCAAATGTAAACTGAGAGGATTATTAAATGGCTTTGAAAGGTACCTTTTAACTCTCAATCTAATTGCATGAGCCATTACTTCAAATCAGTTTGTAGTCTTATTTTGGTTTCTAGTTCTGATTGTTTAAAAAAAAAATATGAGTCAGTTAACAAAATTCATCAAATTTGAGGGAAAAGCAGAAGCTTTCATGGTGTAGTGTACATTACATGAAGGATTCATGAAGATGTTTGCCATAAATCTAAATGTATCTGAGGTGATTTGACTTGCAAAACTGTTGCTTCTTCCATTGAAGCACAAGTCACTCTTCTTTACTGAATAGTATAAAGAATAGATTCGACTGAATTCATGATAGTGATTAAACATAAAAACAAGTCGTTGGATTTTCTTTGAAGAGATGAAGAGTTTCCTGTGAGTCAAGCCAAATTTTCCCATTGAGAAATAGAATCTTTGTGAGTCACTGAGCTATTTGGAAAGCTTTATTAATCCTTGGAGGTCAATAGAGTACCATCTCGTAAGTAAAAATAGCATTGCAATAAATACTCCTGTGGTCTCTAAAAGTGAATACACACTGAGGTTTTAATATACTAAATGCCTCCCCAAAGTGAACAATTTACTCCTATTGAGTAAGAAGACTATTAGAAGTTAGTTCAGTATCTTACGTGTTTGCTTTAAAATATAAATATGAATATCCCAATATAAAGTTGATTGTTATACATTCAGTTTTTATCATCATAATACATAGTTTCCTACTCATTCTTTGAAAGGTCCACTTTTTTGTTAAATATAAGCATTTAATGTATGCTTTGGGGGAAAACAGAATATCCTCACAATATAATCCAGGACTGTGTCCCTCATGAACTAAGAATGATATAAACTATACAAGTGGTAGGCTGAATTTGGTCCAGGGGCCAGAGTTTGCTAACCTCTTTAATTAATAAATAAAATAAGACCATCATTTATTTTTAAGGGGAAACATGATTATTAAAAAGAGTAGTTATATTAAAACTTCATTAGTGTTCCTAAAGATTTTTGGGCACTGTTAGATGTAATGAAACATTTATTTAATAGATGATGGGAAGTAATTTGTATAGACTATAACTAAACATAAACTGAGTATCAAATCATAATACATTGATAGAAAAATTAGCTTTTCATTATGCCACATTGGTTTATTACAATGCAGTATACATGAGAAAATATTGCTTACCATCAATAATAATAATACTGTAATCCACCTGTCATTTTCAAATGAGGGAGAAAAATTATTTTTTGCTCCACTTTTGAAAATAAAAATGTATTTGAACATACTTCTTAGAATATTAAACTGCACATCTATGTAATATTCATATATATAAACTATATATAAATGTACATATCATATACATATGTATATACAGGGCAGAATTGCCTCATTGAGGCTGCAATTTTCTCTTCATTTTGTTTTTGTTTTGTTTTTCCAATCTTCTTTACTCTCAATCAGTGGGAATTTGATGATACTACTGAACATGTGAGTAACTGTCAACTGGCTTGATGAAAACAGACTGTATATGTTTGTGTGGATTTTTATAGCCTCTCTACCATTTCTTTATAAAATATTTTTATCGTTTGCACAGATGCATGTACTAACAGATTATTGAAGTTGTCCTCAGTTTGTGGCACTTTTTTTTTTTAATTTGGCTTTTACTATGTGAATTTGGCATGGTGCTGAGAATTGCAAAAGGATTGTTATGGACTCTTATAGGCATTTGTTTTGATGGCTGCTACTAACTTTGCCTTGCAATCTAATCAGAGAAGTTGTGCTTTTAATGGAGGCATTGAAAAGTGGGGAAAATCATTATTTAAAATTGCCTCTTTGTGATCTATTGTGTTTGGTTCATAGCATAATACTCTATGGACTTGTTTAAAAAAAGCACAAATTCACTGTTATCTATACCGCCAATTCTTTATGTTGCCAACACAAATTGTAGCTGAATGAATCAAATTCCTGGTCATTGATTGAATAAAATCATTTTTTTTAAACCAATCAATAAAATGTTTGATTTATCATGAGCAAGACTATGTGCTAGTATCTATCTATGTAGCATAAAAAAAAAGTCCAGAAAGCTCAAGCCTTTTAGAGTCTTACAGTTCTAGTTGAGAGTAAAATACATGTTAAAATATGTTAATATAAAGTTAAAACAGCATAGAATAACAGCTCTACAAGATACCATCATGAAGAACTATCATAAGATAGTTTATATTTGCTTAATAAATAATTGATGCTATGAGTTTAAAGAAAATGGACTCAGATATTATGGGAAGACTTTATAGTAGAGTAGAACTTCATAGAAGAATTGTAATTTGAAAAAGAAAAATAGATGAAGTGAATATGAGAAAAGTCATGCAGTAGGAAGTGCAAGGCAGTGTCAGGGACATAGTAGATATATCAGCTTGACCCAGCTTCCATGCTTGGAAGTTGACAATGTGGTCTGGCAACAATATTGTGATATACCTTGTTTTTCAGAATAAAAAAAAAATGTAAATATATCCAGTGGGGTATGAATGACAACTATTGAATAAATATTGGACTTTTGGAAAAATGTTTTAAGAAGACTGATCTGGTAATAACATATAGGCTAGATCAAACTAAGGTTAGACAGGGGTAGGGACTGACTTCTGTACCTGGGGACCACTTAGAAGGATTTTATTGAGTACAATCCATGCATATGTCGATGAGTGTTTTAACCAAAATTGGGACAGTAGGAATTGAAAAGAAGGCACAGTTTAGAGAGATATTGTGAGGGAAGACTTGATAGGAGTTGACAGTTGATTAGATGTTTAGCAGTAGGGATAAAGAGAAAGCAATATGCGAAGATACTCTTTTGGATACATAAGAAAATGTCAGTTGGTTTAGATGAGAAGATGGGTTGTTTAAGGTCAGTTGAATTGGAGATTAAGTACAAGTATGCATTCAACCAATAGTGGAGGATTACCAACAGAATTTTGAAAGGTTATGGCTTGATAACTACATACAAGATAATTGATGATTAAAGTTATGTGATTAAAAGGTCATTAGAGAATATGCAGAGAGATGAGCAGCAGACCGAGAAGTCAGTTTTGATGAATGCTTGTATTTGCAATGTGGGAAGAGGAAGTAAAGAGGAGAGTGAAAGTAGACTGAAGGAAAAGGAACCACTCTAAGGTCATAATATCTAAAAGGTCAGCAATATGGATGCAATGAGTTACATTAAGAAGAATCTGAATAAAGTAGCAAAATAATGAAGTCACTGACTAATGTGCATTATACAGAGACCTCCTTAGATGGAGTTTCCTGTGTTATTAGCATTCCAATGGGATATCATGATGCTCGTAGTCTAGAAGAAGTAGCTGGTCGGATCATGAATACTAGCAAAGTGTTGACATGGTGCTAGAACTTTTGGTTTTGTATTCATGCAATAACCTCCTTCAATCCAGCCTGCAACATACATTTGTTGAAAGCTCCTCACTTCTCTTTTTGTCCTAATAGCTGCAGCACCTAGCACAGTATGTTTTTCACACAGTTGATGCTCAATAAATGTTTTTTTTTGAATTGATTTGAATCTTAATCAGATGGAAAATCACCTTGCCATGAGCACAGATGAAAGCCAAACTCATTACAGTAATTTGTAAGAGGATCTCCAGGCACTCCCCTCACCCCCCATGCTTTTCATACCTGCAGATGATTCTAAAGCATGTGCTGAGTAATCAAATGATCGGTTCTAGGATCTGTCAGTGGGGATGTGGGTCCTGATAGAATCTCTGGTTCTCTTGTGTCATTTCAGGACATGATCATTTCTGGACTGCAACCAGAAACTGCCTATTCTCTTACGGTAACAGCCTATACAACCAAGGGAGATGGAGCTCGCAGCAAGCCCAAACTGGTGTCTACCACTGGTGCAGGTAATGCTTTGCTCCAAATTCACATGCCCTGAGATGTACTGGAAAACATTCTTCAGTATGATCTTCTGGATCATGGTCAGCTTTGGATAACCCGGCTCCCTGGGACAAGGGACTGCACAATAGTGTGCAGAGTTCAAACTTAACATAGCTTGAGAGCAGGAAGGGGACCTCAGAGACCATCTATACCAACCCTTTCATATTATATGCCGTGAGGATGAAGGAGGAGGGCGGTGGTGAGTGTCTGAGATGAGATTGGAATCCAGCTCTTCCTGATGCCGATTCTACTCCTCCATGCTGCCCCTCTGATTCATATCATAATAATCCTTCTGGCCAGGCTATTTTCATGATTTCTGCTCTCCCAACATCCCAACAATCCTTTTAAGTGGATCTGTTGATCTGAAGCTTAATTGATTCATTTAAATTTTATCTTCTCCACCCCATCCCTCCTCAATCCCCTGACTACCACTTAATAGGAATTCTGGGAAACCTAGAATTACCCAAGAGATATGCAGCTAAAAGGAGAATAAAAATAAAATGCCTAGAGTAGCTGCCTTAGTACCCATTATAGGTCTGGTCTGATACTCACTATAGATAGGTATAGAACTCATTTGTGCTCCAAAGCATTCTGTTTTGTTTTGCTGTGGTGGTATTTATTTATTTATTTGTATAGACTCCTTGCATCATGAACAAAGAGAAAGTACAAGTCATTGTGCCAGACAAATAAAAATTGTCCATCAAATACCAAATAGACAGTTCAGGTTGCAAAATGCAAAATGGGGGGGGGGAAAGCACTCTGGGTGCCTTTAGATACAAATTTAGATCATGCATTTAATATGTAAATTAGTTTAGGTAAAGAAAAAATTAATTTTACATAAAATTTTTTGAGAATTTACCTGGAGGGGCAGCTAGGTGGCGCAGTGGATAGAGCACCAGCCCTGAAGTCAGGAGAACCTGAGTTCAAACCTGGTCTCAGCCACTTAATACTCCCTAGCTGTGTGACCCTGGGCAAGTCACTTAACTTCAATTGCCTCAGCAAAAGAGAGGGGGGGAGAGAGACAGAGAGAGAGAGAGAGAGAGAGAGAGAGTGAGAGAGAGAGAGAGGGAGAGAATTTACCTGGAGATAAAGATATAAAGAAAGGAAAACTATGGTAATGAATTGTCAGATTACAGATCTATAATCTAGGGTTTATGTGGGGTTTTGAAAGCTGATTCAATTTTGTTTTTCCCCAGAGAAATGCATAATGTTATCTCCTTCCCTTTGAGGCTAAATCCAGTGCTCTGCACACAGTAGGTACTAAATAAATGCTTATTGGCTTATTGATTGAGGAGCTAGCCAGCTGCTAAGAATAGATTACCTAGGTCTGACCCCTGGCAATCAAATTCACAAATACAAAAGTAACAACCATAGTTTCAGCATAAATTCTCATTTCCCTGAGTTTATAACCTTATCCTAATAATTCACTTATGACTGAACCTTGATACAAAGGAACAGTTGTGCTCTGGCATATCAATAAGATGTGGCTCATATAAGTAGGGCAAAGCTAAAGGATTTACTACATCAACAGTACATATTAGAGAAATAGCCCAAGTGATTTTCTTGCATCATCTAGTTTCAGTTTCTGTATTCATTCATCTTACAACAATTTATTTAGAGCTTTGGAACATCTTTAATGGGTAAAATTCATTCAGAATTTCAGAAGAGGAATGTTTCCATCTTTTAATCTACAATGGCTCAAGTGTGAAGACAGAGAGAGCTTTCAGTTCAATCATCTAGCTCCTTGTTTTCTTAAGATGGTCCTGCTCCTTAAGCCAGAGAAATAAAAATCAATCTATAATTAGAATCACTACAAAAGCAAGAAATGTAGTGTTTCTTCCTGCCCTGCCAAGTCAGTGATAAAAGTCATGGTATTCCCTCACAGTTGGTGGAACAATTTGATAATCTGATTTTTTTTTTTCTCAGGGTTGGAAGTGAAGTGTGTCATTTACTAACTATATGACTCTGGGCAAACTACTAAAAACTATTTGGCTCAGTTTTCTCATCTTTAAAATGCTAGAAAAGAAAATGGTAAACCACTCTAGTATCTTTCCCAAGAAAACCCCAAATGAGGAGAAGAATTAAAAAAAAAAAAACTGAAATGCTATTACAAATAACAGCACCATATGCATTATAAAGAAGTACCAAAATTATAGAAGAGATGTGAGCTTATAACAATCTCAAGGAAAAAGGTTTTTATTTACAGCACACAGGGCAAATTCAGTACTTCTCATGGGGTTTTCTTTTATTATCAAAGCATCAAATTATGGGACAGTAATTTAAATATATATATATATATATATATATACACATACATGCATATATACATTAATAGATGTTTATAAAATTGATGATATCTTTGAAATAAGAGAGGAGATTTTTAATTTAACCTGTTTATATAATGTTTTTATAGCTGAGGATAGAGTTTAAAGTTAGCTTTTTGAATGTTTTCTCCTGAGCAAATTGTCTCTTTATAATTCCTTCCTTTGTCTATGTCTTTCTCATGATTACCATATTCACTGGTTTTTTTTATTGTTCTACTATGTAGAGTATAAATCAACCTATTATCTAGATTTAATGTGAAATTTCCTTTTATGTGTAGCAGCAACTCTTTTTTTGTCAGCTGCTATATTAGATTTCTTTTCTTCTTTTTTTTTTTTTTGGCTTGAAGTTGGCAGAATCTCTCTGGGTTTCAGTTTCTCTACTTGTAAAATGAAAAATGTTGAATTGATCATCACTTTAGTAACTTCATTCTATCTCTAAATTCTCTAACTTCTAGTTGAAATGATTTGGGTATTTTGAGAATCATAATTTTAGGTTAATTTTAAATGGCTCTGGAAATGAAAGGTTGTGATAGGTCAGCCAGAGCAAAAAACAGGGAATGAAAGTAGAGAAAGCTAATATATGCCTTGCACTTTTAAAGGGAAAGGGTTTATTCTCCCAAATTAGGGTCAGAATATTCACAGTGCAAACTGGCACTTGAATCCTTACATTCCTAACTGGGAAACAGATTTAGCTGATAAAGGAAGGTGAAAGAAAACTTCCCCTGCTGATTAAGTCTCTGAAAATGTATCATGGTTAACTCTGTTCTGTCCCTGTTGTATGATGAAAGATGTGGAGTCAAAAATTATGTAGATTTTCATGTACCCTTGCTTAAAAACTTTAGTTTTGACTGTGGTCAGGTCATTTATCCTGTTTTTGAACTTCATTTCCCTTATCTAAAATGGAAACCATTTTAGATGTACTACCTCTCTCATTGTTAGAAAAATGCTTTATAAAATCTTAAAACAAAATGTAAATACCAAGTGTTAACTATTGATTAATTACCAAGAGGATGAAAATGAAGGATAACAGCTATATCATAGTCCAGATTGGAGAGAATTCAATTTATAGTCTAGGTTGGAGAGACTTCAACTTCTGGTATACCAAGTAAAAGTAATAAAGCCTGGTTTTGAAGAAAAAAGGTAATTTAAATAGTGAACACTATGTTACCCTTCTCCTTTTCTTTCCTGTTTCTATTCCTTTTCTGACTCTGGCTCAATTTCTTCAGCCTCCTTAGCTTAAAAAAAAAAAGGCTTAAATCTCCTTTAATTCATAGAAAATCTCAAAGCCTTATCACTGCTGCCTCTTTACATTTTTACCATGTGAACCTGAAAGATGTTAGGGCTTGTCCCTGTAGCTATCACACCATTGAAACTCCTCCCACAGCTGTTAGTGGTGCCTGTTAGTACATCTTGTTCAATTTCAGTTCCATATTCTTGGCTGTGAATGAAGCACCTGTTATGGAGAGGAATGGCAGCAGCAGAATTGGCAGTAGTGGCAGAATATAATACCCCCAGCCTAGTGGATGAGAATCAATGGGTTAGGACCAGTTTTTTTTTTTTTTTAAATTACCAAACCTTTACTTTAGTAATCACTCTCCCATCCCAGGGAAAAAAATAGAAAGCCACAGAATTAAGACAGAAAAGTATAGATAACACATCTATTTTTCCATATCATATTACATGTATATTTCTTTTTTAAAATAAAATTTTAATGTCTTCTGTTTTTTATTGCCTCAGTTTCCTCCTGAATCCTTTCTCCATCCTCTCCTAGAAATTTTTAAGAAGAAAAAATAAACTAGGAAGATTAAAAAAAATGATCAATATATTTAAAATGGTATAATATGAATATATAGGCCTATGTGTGTATATATACATATTCAGAAGTATGTATATCTACATATATATGCAAATATGTGTGGCACCTATGTGTATGTATGAATGTGTATATGCATACATGCATGTATCACCCACTCCATATATATATATATGGAATGTGGGTATAAACATATATAGGTATAAATAGCCTTGAAACTTGCAATGCATCCATAGTTTTCCATTCTGCATAATGTTTTTACCATGTCCTCCTAAAAGTTTACTTTAGAGCCCAGATTCTTAAACTGTGGTTTGTAATCTCATAGGGGGTCTTGTAACTGAATGTAGGGAGTATGAAATTATAATTTATTTTTAGTAAATTATCCAAAAATTAATTTGTGTATCTATTTTGTATATGTATATACCTGGGGTCAAGTAAAAGTTTCTGCTTTAGAGGATCCCACTCATAATATGTGTGAGGTCTTGTTCAAACATCAGTACCAGTGGAAGGTATCTTGGCTATCCACCTCTCATTCCTTAATCAATCTACATATTTAGACCATCTTTTCTGTCTTGTCATGTAGTTCTTCAATGACACAAATTATTTCTGATTATCTTTGGGGTTCCTTGCTTTTAATATTATTAACAAGACAAGGAACACCACTGCCTCCCTAGAAATAAGATGAGCATCATATTGGGCAGGGGAAAGAAATATGATGGGTGTGAGCAAGTTTTTCACCATTGCCCAAATAATCTTTCTAAGCATATCCTTTCTGCAGAATTATTATGAACTCTGGATCTTGGTATTTAAGGTCCTGCATAATTTGGTTCCAACTTACCATTCCAGAAATGTTTCGTATTCCTTCACATAATGATGGTGATGTTGTCACTGAAGAGAATGATAGTGATAGTAAAACATTCATATAGTACTTTAAAAATTGTATAGTGTACTTAAATATGACAACACATTTTTTTATTAATACTTTTTATTTGCAAAACATATGTATGGGTAATTCCTAAACGTTAACCCTTACAAAGCTTTCTGTTACAAATTTTTCCCCCATACTCCCCACCCCTCCCCTAGATAGCAGGATATCCACTATATGATAATTATGTTAGAATACTTAAATCGAATATATGTATAGTTATTGCCACACATCATTTTTTTGTTCAGGAGAAATCGTATCTATAAGAGAGAATAATCCGATAAAGGAAATACAATGCAAGCAAACATCAATAGAGAACATGAAAATGTTATGTTGTGGTCCACATTTCACATCCCTCTCTCTGGGTGTATATGGCCTTCTTCGGTAATTGGTTTGAAGTATTTCATTGTTGAAGAGAGTCACGTCCATTAGAACTGATCCTCATATAGTACTGTTGTTGCCATGTACAACAATCTCCTGGTTCTGCTCATCTCAGCATTAGTTCATGCAAGTTTCTCCAGACCTCTCTGAAATCGTCCTGTTGGTCATTTCTTACAGAGCAATAATATTCCATAACATTCATATACCATAATTTATTCAGCCATTCTCTAATTGAAGGGCATCTACTCAGTTTCCAGTTTCTAGCCACCACAAAAAGAGCTGCCACAAACATTCTTGCACATGTGGGGCCCTTTCCTTCTTTTATGATTTCTTTGGGATATAAGCCCAATAGAAACACTGCTGGGTCAAAGGGTATGCATAGTTTGATAACTTTTCGAGCATAGTTCCAAATTGCTCTCTAGAATGGTTGGATCCGTTCACAGCTCCACCAACAATGCATCAGTGTATGATAACACATTTCAGGTAAATGAATAATTCTTTATCCCCCGTTGCCCTCATTGGTTTCCAGTTCCATTTCCTCTCTCCATTTCTTTACTTATGCTATTATGGAATCTCCTCACTGTTTTTGTCTGTTGAAATTTCATCCTTACTTCAGGGAGCAGTTAGGTGCCACAATCTCAGTAAAGTCTTGAATGACCACCATTCCAATAGTGAAAGTAATCTCTCCCTCCATATAAATTTCTCATTGTACTTTGTATGACAATTTTGGTACTTGTTTTATTCTGCCTTCTCTCACAATGACCTATGTACATCAATTTCCCCTAGATTGGATTATAAACTGTATGATAACAGGATCTTTATGATAGCTCACCTTTTATTCCTAGTGTCTAGCACATGGCACCTGTTTAATAAATGCTTGTTAGATTGAAATGATCACTTAGCAAGAAGTCATGAGGTTCTGGTTCTTATATTGGTTTAGCCACTAGTTTAATTGGACAAAGGACAGCATGAAAAAATTCTAGACCTAGCTGGGTGATCTTGGACAAATCATTTAACCTCCCTGAATTAATGTCATTATTTTTATTACTCCAATGTCAAGGTCATCAACAATATCAATATTGAGTGATGCTCATTAATTTCAAAGTACAGATTAATTCTTTTTCGGAATTTAACTGAGAAGTTAACTAGTATTGTATTACACTGATTTTTTTAAAGGATTATTGCACAGCATCAAGAGCAGACTCTTGGGATGTGGAAGAGAGAAAAGAAACCTCTATCCAGGGTATTTAGTTGTCAGTTGTCATTAGAATTGCAGTACAAATTAGTCATGCCCTTGGATAAATATTTATAAAAAATCCTTGACCCCATGGGAGTCTTTAAAGTTCAAGCTACTATATGTAAAGTACTTTCTAAACCTTAGAATGCTATATCAATGTGCTATCATTATCATGATTATTTCTATAGTTTCATAAAAGTTTTGATTTTGTTCCTGTGTTGAAAAGGATGGTTAATGGTAACTAGATGATAAAATGGTTAGAGCCTTGGACCTAGAGGCCAAATTCAGCCTTAGTCAGTCAATAACTATATGCCTCAAAACAACTCACTTAACTTTAGTCTGCCTCTATTTCCTCATAAAATGCAGGTAATAATAGCACCTACCTCTCCTGGATTGCTGTGATGATAAAATAAGATTTGTGAAGTACTTTTAAAATGTTAAAGTGCTGTAGATGCTTGCTTTTATTTTTATTATTGTCATCTCGTCCCACTCCTCTAATAGATGAAGAAAGTAAAGAGTGCTCAGAGAAAATAATTTTCCTTAAATGACATATAGTTACCTGAAGATCCAGAACTTAAATATAGGTTTTGTGATTTCTTTTCCAGTTATTTATTTTTTTCCACTATAAAAACAAAATTACGAATATGGCCAAAGAGAAGATGAACTAAATTGTTCTTCTTGGGTGACATTTGGCCAGAAATAATATACTTGGTTACCATCATCTCTTTGCACAGTTGACTTGAATTATATATTTTTTTCTTCTGTGGTTTAGATATTATTGGTTGATTCATGTAGATGAGTTTTTGTTACAATGATTAATGCCCCAAGTTTCTAGGCAGTGAGGGCATGTGATGAGTCTTTTATTCTTTGACTGCATTTGTCAACATTTTAAGTATCATGTATATGACTTCTCTCTCTACTGAAGCCTATTATGAGGTTTTTAATCTGTCAGATTTTCTTGGAATGCAGCTATTTCAGCAGTGTACATATATTTGAAATGTTTCCAATAAATATTATGTACCTTTACTTATTATGGGAGAACTTCTCTGCTGATAATTGACCATGTCAGTATGAAGATTTCTATCAAAAGCATAAGATAAATTAATTTAATATTCACTGCTGTCCACCACTAAATGGACTTTATTGTCATGGCTAAAGATATAACCAAGTTTCAGCCACTCAGGGAGTATAAGAATCTATAGTAACTACTAACCCAGGTATCATTAGGTATCCAGAGTGTCAACCTAGACCTAGTTTAAAATTATTCTAGATGGTGGCCAAAGTAATATTATAAATTCTTATGTTGTTTTCCCTGAATTTGGTCTACCATTAATATGTTTTGGGCAAACAAAAAAAAACACCAAAAACCTGACAGAGAATTCATTAAAATCCTTTTCTTAATCTTACCTTAGTAGTATTCTTAAGTGTTGGCGTGGCCTCAGGGAGCTGATAAGTAACCCCTAGAAATGGAAACCATATCCAGCTGCAGTAGTTGGCTTCTAAGAGATGCTGTACATGCAGCAAGTACTGTTACCTGACTGGGATTTGCCAGTTTATGATAATTTAGGACTTTTTTTTTCAGCAGACCAAATTGTTGCTATATATTCAATCAGTCAGCATTTTCTAAACGCCAAGTCTATTCCAAATCTAGTGATAAATGCTCATTTCATTTCAATGACAGCATCCCCAATTTAATATAAAGTATCATTAGTCTTATCTAATATTTGTAGTCTCACATCTGAGAAATGTGTCATAGACTGAGCTTACCCTTGAATTATTTTGTTTTTATCTGGTTTGCTTTTAGCTGTTCAGTTCAGTACTATAAGTTGTACTTATGAGGTAGTGGTCATTATGTTAGACAATGAGAATGCAAAAGTACCCAGACCCTCCCATCCCCTCCTATTTACTCTCAAGAATCTTGCTATCTAATGGAAGGAAAAAGTTGGTGATTCAAGAAAACAAGTAATTTTAATTCAAGAAAGAAAGAGCAGAGGAAAAATTGACCTCAAACAGTCTGAGAAAAGACAGAATATTTTCAGCGTGGAGTGGGAGGGAGGGTGCAGAGGGAAAGCTTCAAGGAAGAGGTAGCATTGGAGCTGAACTTTGAAAAAAGAGAAGGGTTTCCGCAATTAAAGATAAAAAGTGAATATATTTTAGCCATGGTAGATGGCCTGCATGGGTATATAGTCAGAACAGTACAGGGTAAGCTGATTTGGTCTAGTGTGCTTGAAAAGTTGAACACATGAAGGGGAATAGTGGGAAATCCAGCTGAAACTGACTGCAGTCAGATTACTGATATACTATTATAATATAATAAATATTTTTAAAACATAAGAGTCAAGCATTAGAAATTGTATAATGTCCTTAACTTTATAGAAAAGGACACTGAAGTTCCGAAATGTTTTTAAAAAGCTCGATTGCTGTGTCTTTATTGCTTTTTTCATTGTTGTTGTTCGGTTGTGCTTGACTCTTCATGACACCTTTTAGGGTTTTCTTGGAAAATATACTGGAGTAGTTTGCAGTTTTCTTCTCAGCTCATTTTACATATAAACTGAGGCAAGCAGGGCTAAGTTTAAGTGATTTTCTTACCCAAGGCCACAAGATAGTAAAAATGTAAGGTTAGATTTGAACTCAGAAAGATGAATTTTCTTGATCTCAATCCATTGTGCCAGCTAGGTGCTAAATGCCTTTATTTGGGAGTAAATAGGGTTCTGTATGCAAGAGGTAAGTCAACCCACAACATAACTGAGATTTTTGCAATCACACATAGTAAAATTATTGAGTTATCTATGAGACCGTCTCTGGTTATTTTACATGCACGTTCACAGAAAGACCTTGAGCCCTTTCTCTAGAATGCTGGGCAGTTATCCTTACTTTCTTTCTAGGGACAACCAATTTTTAAAAAATGAAAATGGTTTTAAATGTGAGAACTGTCATATGCAGAAAAGCAATAATAACTTGGTGACTGCAGTTTTCTCCTTAGAATCCATAAGGAATTCCTATTCTCTCCTTTTGCTTTGATTGAATTCAGTACAATATGCCATACTGGGAAGTTGGCTTCATTTGGAGCTACGTTACCTGGGCTTAAACTCCTGCCTCAATGACTTCATTCCTGTCTGACCTTGGACAAAATCACATAAACCTTTCTGGACTTTACTATTCTCACTTATAAAAGGAGACCCTAGAGTCCCTTTCAGCTCCAAATCTGTGATTCTGTATTATTACATTGGTGTGAAACTCAAATAGAAATTAAACCATTAAACTGCACTTTAGGATTCCTAAAAGCCAAATGTTGACTTAGAAAACTATATATTAAAATTATGTATCGTATTTTTAAATTTTATTTTGTTAAATACTTCCCAAATACATTTCAATCTGGTTCAGCAACATTAGGAGTGTTGCTCACAGCTCATGTGCCATGTTTTTTACATCTCTGCTACATAAATACAATGAAAATCTGTCCTAAAATAGACAATTAAATTTTGCTTATTTGACATCCATCTAATTCTGAGGATCTACTTATACCCACCCCATATCCCATTCAAATGAGACAGAAAAGACTTTTGAAGTACAGTTGTTTTACAATTTAATTTTTTAATGGAAATTAATAACTTTTAAGCCACATCTAATTTATAGGTAATTCATGTTGGAATTATTGTCTATTATAATCAAATGGTGAAATATTTCCTGATTGCCATTCTAAAAACTTAAAGAAATCAGAATTATAGCTCCTGAAGTTCAGAATAACCTAACTTATTATTGCCTTTTCTAGCCAACATAAGAAAGAGAAAAGTTAGAGAAAATCAAAACATGGACCCCTTTTCACTTAGATTGATATAAGTTGTATAAGCTTATGTTTATGCAGACTGTGTTTCGGAAAACCCAAAGAAGATTGTTTTGAAAAGTTTCCTTGCTCCATTTTAGAGATGTAGAAATTGAGGTTAATTGAGCCCATGTGATTTGCTCATAGTTTCACAACTTTTAAATTTTGGAGGTATATTTCACTGTCAGATTATTTGTCTCCAAGACCATCTAAAGTCTCAATTTGATTATTTGGAATGGCAGAGCAGTCACATAATACTGCTATTTTGCTAACTTCAATATTTACCCCCATTGTTTCATATCATTCATTTCTCCTTTGAATAATTTCTTTCCCACCTCAATTATCTTGTCTACCTCATTTTGTAAACAATTTTTGTTTTCTTTTTTTCCATATATAGAGGGTGAGAATGCTACTTTCTACTCACCTTGCTGTTTACTACTTGTGTGATTTTAGTTAATTCTTTTTAGTCTCTTTTAAGGTTAACCTTTCTTGTAGTTTATGGTGGCACAAGAACTTGGTTTTCTTGTCTTCCTATTATCTTTCCACCATGGTGCCAGAGGAAGGAACCATTATAAACATTTTTACCCCCAGTCACTCTCTTCCTTCACAGACAGATCTTCTTGACCCATATGATACTTGTATGTGAAATGAACAGGGCACAGGACTCTCCTTCCACTTCATAGGAATGAAATGCTGCTGTTTGTATAGTCCTCAGAACCTGTAGGTCAAAATACCTAAAATGAGAATATGACTTGATATCTTAGTAAAAGTTACATTTTTTCCCCTCACTAGTTGAGAACTATAAACTGTTAACAATGCAGTGAAAACTGATTTTTCAATAGTTTGAACTGAAAGAAACCTGCTAAATCCCTTCATTTTACAGAGTTTAAGCCCCTCATTTTAGTGGAGAAAACTTAAGGCCCAGAGGAGGGCCAAAAGTGGAACAAGTAATTAAGGAGCTGAAACAACGTTCCCCCAATTCCAAATCCAATGTTCTAACCAACTGATCTCTTATCAGAGATAATTTTAATATTCTAATTTGAGTAGGATCAGTTTCAAGAAATCATTTATATTATTGAATTTTATAGGAAAACTGAAATAATGTTCTTGATAGTTGAAAAACTATTGAGAATAATTGTGCCATATTCTGAAATTGACTTACCTGAAGCTAATTACCTATTTAATTTTGAAGAGGGTCATCACTCAGAGTCTGATAATGATTTTTTTTTGAGGATGTGCCTTGGTGGCTTCAGGATCCTTACGGATAAAGTCACAGGTCTTTGAAGTATTGAACGATTAATGATTATATCATAAATGATAGAATCAAAACCTTTGCTAAAGCCAAAACTGGAATTGTTACTCCTTCTTGATCTACTGATGATTCTCTTCAAGTAATTAGTCTGTTTTGATAGAAACCATTCTATAGAAAGCCCTGTTGATTATCTTGCCATGACTTATTTGCTTCAAATGAATCTTAAAAGTAGACCCTTCAAGAGTCATTCAAATGGAAGGTAAATGACCATTTTCTCAGGAAAAAGGTAGGAAAAATTCCTTTTAAAGGCATGTTTAGACTAGGTGACCTTGAAGAGTCCTTCCATTTCTCAGTTTCTGTTCCTTAGTTTTCTCGTCAAAATCTTGAATTGGAATCATTCTTTCATCCTTCCATACATTGCTTTATTTTTTTTTTTCTAGAATTTGAAAGTGCTTAACACCAAAATAAAACTGGTCAAACTGAATTTGTCAGGTTAGATAACATAGTAAAAAGAGAACTGGGTTTGGATGAGAAGACCCACATTTTGCTGACTTTTTTTTTAACCCCTTTGGAAGTGCCCCTTCCTGAAAGCCAGGTGTCCTTTTGAAAGGACCTTCTAGTTCTTGGAGGCCTAAGTAGAGGCATGATTACCTGCACATGGGCTTAGGTAATATAGCTTCTCTGGGGGAAAACATTGAAATGTTAAAATGTATGTTTTGACTTTCAACACCCAACCCCATATGATGAAGTCATGTTGTGCTACAGTTCCAGGGAAGCCCCGACTGGTGATTAGTCACACTCAGATGAACACTGCTCTCATCCAATGGCATCCTCCTGTTGACACATTTGGCCCTCTTCAGGGCTATCGTCTGAAATTTGGCCGAAAGGACATGGAGCTGCTCACCACCCTTGAATTCTCAGAGAAGGAAGACCACTTCACTGCTATGGATATCCATAAAGGAGCATCTTACATCTTCAGGCTCTCCGCTAAAAACAAAGTGGGCTTCGGGGAGGAGATGGTCAAAGAGATTTCTGTTCCTGAAGAAGTGCCCAATGGATTTCCCCAGAACCTCCACTCAGAAGGCACCACCTCAACATCAGTGCAGTTATCCTGGCAGCCCCCCGTCCTAGCAGAGAGAAATGGCATTATCACCAAGTACACCCTTCTATACAGGGACATCAACATCCCCCACCACCCAGTGGAGCAGCTCATTGTTCCCGCTGATACTACTCTGACACTTACTGGCCTAAAACCAGATACCACATATGATGTAAAAGTACGTGCTCACACAAGCAAAGGGCCCGGTCCATATAGTCCAAGTGTCCAGTTCAGGACACTGCCTGTGGATCAAGGTAGGATTTGTCTGCTTATGGCCTTCTCCTTGAAAGGAATGTCGGTCTTGGGATATCAGTGTTTTGAAGCTGTAAATAAAACTGATCGGCCCATTCATATTAATAGGTTCAACAAGAGCACAAGGTAACGTATGTATATCTTAATATGTTTCGGATGCTGTAGATTTCAGTTATTCCATGCCAAGCAAGTCTGGCTGAGAGTCGCACATTCTCTTCAGGTAAGGAAAGCACAAAGTAGTTAAATCAATTGTGTGAAAGGAACTACCTTTGTGAGAATGGGGTATTAAAGTGAATGCCTTAAAAAGGTAGGATACCAACACATCTCACACGGATCAAAATAGGAAGCCAGTAGCTTACTCCCTTTGGTTAGCAGTGGAAAAGGGATAGGTAGTGAGTTTTTGGAAATAGTTTGAATACATTGTTTTTCCTTTTCCAGCAGTGTTTGCAAAAAATTTTCATGTCAAAGCAGTAATGAAGACATCAGTATTACTATCTTGGGAGATTCCAGAGAATTATAATTCTGCCATGCCTTTCAAAGTAAGTTGTTTTCTCATTTGTAAACCATCAAGGATAAAATTGGGGGTGACAGATCATCCAGTGCAGTTATTTGCTGAGCGTAGGGGATCTTTTACTTCTTCGTATTTAAGTGGCATGAAAACCAATAGTACTGAACATGGCCTTAGTATTTGCCCTTTGTCATTATGAACTTGTTCCCTGCATGCAAGTTTAGGAAAGCTGCATTCAGAAGTCAGAAGGCTGACATTACATGCAGTGTAAGATATAAACTCAGCAGTCCCTTACTACTTCAGGTTGTTAGATTCTAAACACAACAGGGAATGAAAAACAAATTAATCTTCTTTTAATACATGAAACTTGAACTTTGGTAACATAAATGGGAACCTTCTTCAGAGAAATACATTTCTTTGCCTTCTGCCTATCTGTAATGCATTCAGCTTCTGACAGAGTGGCTGAATTTATTATTTTGCCAGATTTTCTTATATATCCTTTAATTTTATCTTGAATCCTACTGGTAAAGTTCAGTAAAAAAATTAAAAAAAAAAAAAGAAAGAACTAATGTCTTACATAGGAGCTAGACTAGAGCTAGGGAATTCCTAAACTTCTTTGAAGTTCTTTCTATGCTCCTGCAACTTTAATATTATGGGATTTTGAACTAGAAAGGACCCTAGAAAGTACCTACTATAAACTTTCTATACTATAGGTCAGTAAATTAAAGTCTAGAAAATAAGAGACATATCTTTAGGGAAGAAGAAAATGATGACACCAGATTCATAATCAAGTTTTTCAGTTCCATATCTGCTTGTAAAGCCTAAGGAGTCTTAAGTCTTTGTCTTTTTTTTTTCTTTTTTGCTGAGGCAATTGGGGTTAAGTGACTTGCCCAGGGTCACACAGCTAGGAAGTGTCTGAGACCAGATTTGAACTCAGGTCCTCCTGACTTCAGGACTGGTGCTCTATCCACTGCAACACTTAACTGCTCCCCAGTCTTTAAGATAAAAAAGAATGGAAATTTTTAGAAAAATCTTGTTGTAACAGTACATTGGAGTACATATATATTCTATTAAGAACTTAACAAAAACCTCCATATTCACTCTATTATATATTTATGTTATTAGGTAGAAAAGGACATATAGAAGAAGAAAGAATCTTACAAAAGGATAGTGGACTCCATATTGTTTTGAATTTTACAGAACTCAGAATGCTCATCCAGTCCTTTTGGGTTGATTTATAGTATTATCAATTCCATTCAGCAAACTCCTGCTTTATAGAAGCACTTTGCTAGTTTTAAAAGGAGACTCAAAATTGAGATAAAACATATTTTTGGCCTTCATGAAGCTTATTCCTAGTAGCTCAACAAGAACATATCATTTTAGATAAGCCATTTGTGTCTCTCTTATTCAAATATTGTTGAATGGATGCTTCTGTTTAGATCCTTTATGATGATGGGAAAATGGTAGTTGAGGTGGATGGCCGGGCCACACAGAAACTAATTGTCAACCTAAAGCCTGAGAAATCCTATTCATTTGTCCTGACAAATCGAGGGAATAGTGCTGGTGGTCTTCAGCACAGGGTGACAGCAAAGACAGCTCCAGATGTCCTGCGTACCAAGCCTGCTTTCATTGGGAAAACTAATTTGGATGGGATGATAACTGTGCAGCTACCAGAAGTACCAGCAAATGAGAACATAAAGTAAGTTTGTTAAAGAAATAGGGTCAAATGGGAAAGGGAAGGGGGGAGGATTAGCAGTAACAGAGAAGAATGAGAGCTTCACAACTGACAGAGGTTTACCAATGGATAGAAGGCTTTGTGAAATCCATATGTAATAATAATGAGATATCAGAGGTTGGGGAAAATAATTGAGTTTTTGTTGTTGTTGCCACAACTAACTTGTTCACTTGTATTTAGACCAAATCATATAACCCAGATAAATCTGTGAGCCCCGTGGAAAGTCAATTTTCTTAAGCAAAAAGAAAAGGGTGTTTTGTTCATTTTAGACACATTGCAAAAAAGTCTTACTGAGAAATTCACAAAAATTGTTTACAAGGCAAAATCTTTGATAAATTTAAATTCAGTTATGTAGCTATACATCTTTTTTTTTAATTGTTATTCAGTCATTTTTCAGTCAAGATTGATTCTTGGTGACCACATTTGGGTTTTCTTGGTAAAGATACTGGAGTAGTTTATCATTTCTTTCTTCAGCTCATTTGACAGATTAGGAAACTGAGCCATACAGGGTTTAAATGACTTACTCAGTGTCATACAACTTAAGAGTGTTTGAGGTTCAATCCACTTAATTACCCTTAAAAAATACAGATTCACCAAAATTTCAAACTACCCATAATTTTGATATGGCCAACAATTTTAATTCTCTCCATCTTTTCAAGCCTTGAAAATTTCAATGTAACACCAATAGATAGATAGATACGTAGATATCTATCTATATCTATATATATAGGTATTACTGCAATTAAACATAAAGGCAAAATTGTAATTAATAGTAAAAATGCAGACAATAAAGGAGGAAGATAGAAAGGAAAATGGAGATTCTGTCAAAATTTTACCTTCCTGTGGTTTGCCTCAACCTCAAAGGTAAACTGAAATCCAGGGTCAAAAACAGTCTTCACCTCCTTTCCTGCACCTGAAGTTCCAAAAGCACAGCCTTTGAGAACATTTGGTCTCTGTCATGCTACAATAAAACTGAATAAAAGTAGATTTCAGGGGAAAAGCACACAAGTGTTACAAAGTACAATTTAACTTTTCTGAAGTGGAGCATTTTTCATTGTGGTTTTCACTTGGTTCTATTCTTATTCCTAAATACTGGAAAATAGGAAAACTCACCCTAACTCCTCCCTCCCCCAAAAGTATGATGCATAGAAAAAAGAGAAGAAATCTCAGTAATTCATTTGATTAAAATAAATGAGAATCAGGTAATATGCAAGAAATCATGACTTGAAGATTTACAGAATGAAAGGAAAGACCATTCTAATTTCCTTGTAGGCTTCCATTTCATCCTCTTCCTTCTCAATGGGTGAATGATGAAGTCCATAATTCCTCTTTTGTTGCTTTCTTCCCTACTTGCCTTTATTTTTAATTTTTACTTCACTTTTCTGTTGTTGATTTTTATTTGTTTGATTTGTGTGGAATTGGGGGAAGGAGAAGGAGTAAGCAACAAAGAGAATGTGGTAGGAAAAGAGAGGAAAGAAAATGGCCTTTCATCCCCATCTTCTCCATCTCTAGTCCTGAAAATAGATATGGCAGAAGACAGGACAAGAGAGAAAGGAAAGTATTCTTTTTTAAAAACATGTTAACGAACTCCAGAAACTATTGCCACTTTGACTGGGAAAGGGAAATAGTGTAAAAGTAGACTAGGAGAGGATCAGAGTGAGAACCAATATTAGAACTAAGGGAAAGAAAGAAGAGCTCCTGAACATCTAATGACGTTAGAGAATAATCACTGGAAGCACCTCGCTTCAAAAGACTTACCATGTGTAAAGGACTTTGCAAACTACTCCCCAAATTTTGGCTGTTGTTATTGGTGCAGGTAACCTTTCCTGTGATACTGACCTGAAAAAAATAGCATGACAGGAAGCTTTCCCCATAATAAGGAAAGTTAACATCTTTCTTCCTTCATTATTCAGTATCGGATCATGGAAAGAAAACAGATATTTCATTGGAGATATATAGAACTGTTCACACTTTCAGCAAAACTCGTGCTAAATTTATGGCCCTGGGCTAGCTCTTCTTTAGGTGAGAGCTGTCTGGAAGCCTCCCTGTAATTTTGTTTGAGAAAAATACAGTTTTGGTGATTGAAAGCTGCTTTGCTTACCTGCACAAATATTTCTTCTCTTACTTCCAAACTAAGAGAAAAAACCCATGTGCAGGTCCATTGGATAGGTTTGGACACCCCGGTACAATATTTTCTTTCTAAATTATCTGTGGTAAGTAGGGCTTGTTCTGATTGTGATTCTTCCCTCCTCTAAACCTTCTTATGACTCTTGTAATTGTATACTTATCAGTAGGGACACGAATAAAGATTACTTTGGGCAACAGCAATATTGGAATTAGTACAAGAAGGGCAGTAAGGCCCTGTTGCTTCCAAAAGATGCCATTTTTTTTTCCATATTTGGTTCATAGTAGTTTTTAAAGGGGTGGTTCTTTGTCTAAGATACTGAATTTCCCCTTTCCCATCTTCACAACTCTACATTTGTTATAGCAAATGCTAGTTCTGGTGATTCTACAGCAGGCATTTGTCTAGCCCAGAGCAATCTAAATAAAAATTTGGCAGCTTTGGGACACAGGCATTGTTCAAAGTCACATAATAGGGGCAGGATTTGGGGAAGGGTAAAGATGCAAATTATTTGAGCTTGTAGGACAGTGAGAAATGGGCATTGTAGACTATATTTGCAGAAGGAACTCTGCCAGAAACAATGTAAAATAAACATAATCTAAAATGACCCATTTTCCATTCACAGAGAACAGAGCTAAAAGAGGGGAAGTAGTACTTTGGGGAAATGGTGCATTTGCTGTTATCTTACTTTTCAAGCTTTTTCTTTTTTTCCTTATGAGAAATGAAACTCTTAGAAGTATGACATGATAGAATTGGTTCTGTGGACTTTTCTGGGGAATTCAGTAAGAATTCATTTGTTCATTTGCCTAATGTTTGTTAATAAAAATACTTCACATTTAGGACATTTAATTATTTTCAATAGTAGGATAAATAGCATTTAATAGTTTTCAAGTAAATACTTTCATATACATTTGGTGTTTGTATATTTGATGCTGTGAAATTAGGAGGTTACTCTTAGCTGCATTTCACAGCAGAGAAAATCCTCGTTTTTGGTACTATGATGCTTTGTCAAAGTCATATGGCTAGTGAGCATGTGGGAGTCAGACACAGGTCTTTGGATTCCTTGTTCTCTCTGCTATATTACTTTTCACACACTTTGTGCAAAATGCTGCAGGAACAACTTTGTGAATATTTTTTTAAATGTTTTAGTCCCCAGATACTTACAATCTTACAATAGATAAGAATTCAATTCAAATAATTACAGCATAGAGCAATGTGTGTTAAGTACCATAAAATGGACTCAGATAATAGTTAATCAATTAGGTAGTTAGTTATTAAGTACCTGCCAGATCCTATACTAGTTTCTCTGAATATAAAGATAGTAATTAAACAGTATAAGAAAGATTTCTAGGAATTTACATTGTATTAGGGAAGCCCATAAGAACATTTTTAATTATATACAAAGTACCTACGAGGGATTTGGGTTGGGAAAGGAGAGGAGGCAGGAGGCCCTAACAACTAAAGGGAACAGGGAAGACCACCCAATCTTTGAAAGAAATCAGGAAGGTTAAGAGGAGAAGTGGAAGAGGGAGTATATTCTAAATATGGAGGAAGGGAAGTCATCCTACGTAAAAACAAAGAAATAGAGGATGTATTGTCCAATGTGTAAACCAGAAAGATTGTCAGTCTGTCTGGACTACAGAGAATGGAAAAGGGAATAAAACACCATAATAGTGGATTGTGAGCCCCTTGAAGTCAGAGTCTGTGTCTTTTACCCCTTTTTATATCTCTGAAATTTAGTACATTACCTTGCAAATAGTAGGTGCTTAATAAATGTTCATTGGCTGGCTGACTGAAAATAAGACCTGGTTCTGAAGGACATTAAATGCTAGACCGAAGAGTTTGGCTTTTATCTTAGAGGTGACTAGAGGATAATTAGTTTTATCAAGCAAGGATTGCTATGGTCAGAGCCGTGCTTTAGAAGAATCAATTTGGCAATTATGTGAATGAGAGAATAGAGATGGAAAAGACTTAAGGGAGCAAGACTTCACTCTTACAAGATAACTTTTGCAGTTATCCAGATGTGATAAATACCTGTTTCAAGTGGCTGGCTATATAAATAAAGAGAAAGGTGTACAGATATGAGAGATGTTGTGACAATAGAATCTACAAGATGTTGTGGCAATGGAATCTACAAAATTTGTATATGTGAAGTAAAACAGAGTAAGAAATTGAAAATGATATTATGGTTTCAAAATTGGATGATTACAAGGATGATGATGATAATGTCTTCAGTAGGAATAGGAAATTTCAGAAGATACAGATTTGAGAGAGGTGATAATGACTTTCGTTTTAAACATGTTTTGTTCATGATCACGATGGGACATCCAGTTTGAAACACTTAATAGGCAATTGATGATAGAAAACTGGAGCTCAATGGCTAGATATATAAATCTGGAAATCATCTAGATGGAGATGGCAAATTCACAAGAACTGATAAAAGCAGAAAATGGGAGGAGAGAGAAATCACTGAGCAGTGAGCAAAAGCTTAAGCAAAGATATGGGGGTTTTTTGTTGTTGTTTTACTTTGTTTTTTAGTTCTTAACAAAAAAAGTTGATTTTTTTTGCTGTTGTTTTCAACATTCATTTGTTTTAATAGTATTTTACTTTTCCAAATACATGCAAAGATAGTTTTCAACATTTACCTTTGTAAAACCTTGTTTTACAAATTTTTCTTCCTCTCATCTCCCCTCCCCTTTCCCAAGGCAGCAAGCAATATGATATAGATTAAACATGGGCAATTCTTCCAAACATATTTTCATATTCATCATGCTGTCAAAAAAAATCAGATCAAAAGGGGAAAAGATGCAAGAAAGAAAAAAACAAGCAAACAAACAACTAAAGGTCAAAATATTATTTTTTGATCTACATTGAGTCTCCATAGTTCTCTTTCGGATTAGGATGGCCCCTTCTATCACGAGTCTATTGGTATTGCTTTGAGTCACTTCATTGTTGAAAAGAGCCAAGTCCATCACACTTGATCATCACATAACACATGTTACTGTGTACAATGTTCTCTTGCTTCTGCTCACTTCATTCAGCATCAGTTCATGTAAGTCTTTCCAGGGTTTTCCAAAATCAGCTTGCTCATCATTTCTTATAGAGCAATAATATTCTGTTTTATTCCATTCCTCAACTGAAGGGCATCCAGTCAAATTCCTTGCTACCACAGAAAGGGCTGCTGCAAACTTTTTTGCACATGTGAGTCTTTTCCCCTCTTTTATTATCTTTTGTTGGGTTGCAGATCCAGTGGAGAAATTGCTGGCTATCAGAGTATGCAGTTTTATAGCCCTTTGGGCATAATTCCAAATTACTCCCTAGCGTGGTTAAATCAATGAATAGGAGTTTTGATAGGCAGAAATGCAAAAGAAGATTGCATGAACCAGGACATGTAGGTGGGGGAAAAAAAAAGGCTTAATTATTCACTGAAGTTCAGGCATTTCACTTCATGACCTGAAAGCTGGTAATAACCAATAGAGAAAAATATGCCAAAACCTTCAATTTTGACTTAATCCTGTGACTCTATTTCCATGTTTACCTTCACTGTGTAAGTATCTGTTGCTGAGGGTTTTGGTCCTAGTAAGCAGCTGAAGTTGATTTATCATGCACCAGTAGTATCAACTCAGGACAAAATAATAGAACAAATACCAGTGCTCTCCCCCTAACTATTAACCTCCCCCCCCCCATGATTTGTGATCCAAGTAATAAATTACAAAGTGTTTAGATTCTTTGGGTTAAATGGAAAAATAGAAAGTCTCTGTGAACTTCAAACCTGAAGGTTCTCCCAATAGAAAAAGGTTTTACACAGGTAATTCATTAGATTAAGACCATTTATTGACTTAAGTATTCACTATAAAAATTGGCCTGGGGAATACATTTCATCATGAAATATAGATAAACATTAATCACTCAATTATTAACTCATTTGTGGAACCTGCTTGAATTTAGAATGCAAATAGTGGGAAAATTAGAGACTTATTTTCTTTTATTGTAGGTCATTTCATTCTACCCTAAACTCTTTCAAACCCCAGAACTGAATAGTCATGATGATTTGGTCTAGATACAGACTAGAACTGCTTATCTAAATTGTGGCAGCCATAACTACTCTTGCAGAAAGAAGCAGACATTGGAATAGAATTGTTGGATAAAATAATTCAAATTAGACAATATATATGTATACCTTCTTCAAAGAGTATGAGCTATTAAAAGGATAGGAGCAATTTACTTGGTCCACAGTATCAGGGATTTAGAGGCAAAAGAGACCTTTAGGGGCCATCTAGGTCAATTCTTTCATCATACAAGTAAGGAAACTGAGGTTTCTATAAGTTCAGTTACTTGCCTAATGTAACATGAGAGGCAGGATATGTACCTCTAACTGTAACATTTGCAAGGCAGGAAAATGAATGTTGAGCCCTCCCTAACCCTATAAAGATTTAAGGATTGGGAGGTTGAGGCAGAGACATGAGTTTTCAATTATGTGAAGTTCTGCTATTTAATGCCATATTGCTTTCAATATTAAGATTGCTTTGAAATGGTCATTATTTTGGCTACCATTGATGAATGCTTTGGAGATAAATCAAGGTATAATGTTAAGGTTATACTAACCATGCTAATTAATTGCAATAGAGGGGTAGTTCCATTCCTTTACTAATCACAAGTAAAAGAAAAAAAGTTAAACATAATTGCAGAACAGAATAATGGAGTGAGGAGAGAAGGGGCACAAATAGACACAATAGAGAAAGAGCTGAGAATACAGAGAAGGCTGTAGAAAAAATGATAACTCAAAATTTGAGAGGTGTAAATATTCATAGCATCCTTCAGAATAGTATAATATTTGGGTTTCCTAGCTCAAGATGATAGGAGTTCATTTTTTATCCCTTTCTTTGATATTAAACTGTTAGCTATCCTCTCTTACCCATGTCAGTTCAAAAGATAGTTATTTCCTTCAAGAAGCTTTCCCTGATAACCCCAGTTGCAAAGTTTATTTTTCAGGCCTCATGTAGAATTTTGCATTGTATCTCCCTGATAGACTCATCATATAATTTTGTGTATTTTCATGACTTGTTTGTTATCATTAAATATTACCTTGTCTATGTGGTCTGTGAAGGCAGGAACCTTATCTTTCTTACAATTATTGTATCCTCCAATATCTAGCACAACTTCTACTATGTAATAGGTGCTTAATAAATAAAAGTTGTTGGCACGTATGATAGTTGATTGGCTAACTGATTGAACAGTTTATTGTGTCATTACTTTAGGCACAGGGAAAAGCTTCTCATGTTATTTATATAATTATTGCTTCCACCAATACAAATTATGGTTCCTCCATAATTTAGTATGAATTGTTTGTCTAACAACATCAATCATTCAAAGGTAGCATTCCAGTGATTAGGATAAAAATAAAAGTATTTCCATCTTGATTGGATCCATCAGATTTTCTGCTCTTTTGGTGTTGAATCTTAGGTGATTCCATATGATTGCATATGGATCATGAGGTATCAAAAAATATGTTGGTGGAGCCTCCCCCTACCTTTTTTGATAATGACAAAAATATTATTGATTTTCTGAATCTATATTTTCTAAAGCTATATTTATAGCTTTGTTACTCACACTCAATTAAAACTATTCTCTCATTTTTTCCCATGCTTGGTTAATTTTATATCTATTTTAACACATTAAAATCTCATAATTCCTAGTTATATTCTGTGGAAAATTAATTAAGATGAAAGAAATAAACATATCCTACCACCACAACCTTCTGTAGGCATCATGATCCCTGGTTTTATTGGTGTGGCCCTGAGGTTTGTCATTCCTTCATAGAGATCAAAATCCCTGCATATCTTAATAGGAGAATTTTGTGAATTTCTGATGAAAAATTCATTCCCTGATAGATCATCTCATAATGAGCATCTTAAAATATATTTAAACTGATCTTGTAACTAGATCCAAAGTCTACTTCTGGCCCTGTTCTTAAATCTTTCCTAGTTCAAGAAGGACTTTCCACAGCTGGTTCTGTATTTTCACAGCATTTGAATCCCCACAGTCAATTATATCTCATAATGAAACATGAGAGGAGAAAATAGTAGAAGTTGACCTTTCTTAATAAAGAACACTTTAGAGGAGAGATTTAAGACAAAGTGGGGAGAGGGTTCTATGTTACAGAAATCCTAGCTCTCTAAATGTAATTTTAGTCATGCTTATAAAACTAGTATACAATTGTAACATGCTTATTTTCCCTTTTAAAAAATGTCACTTATCAAATGCAGAGGATGTGGTATGATAAACAGAATGTTTGGTCTTAGAAATCGAAAGATAAGATCCCCTTCTATCCAAGGAGGCAGAGAGACCTGGGTTGGATTGCCTCTAAAACATCCTAGTTTTTTTAAATTAACCTTTAAATAATGAAAACAATCATCTCTCTCTCTCTCTCCCTCCCTCCTTCCCTCCCTCCCTTCCTTCCTCGCTCTCTCTCTCTCTCTCTCCTCTATCTATGCACATACAAGAGTTACTTAACTTCTTAATGCCCTAGGTAATATGTTGTAGAGGGAATTAATTGATTTTATATATATATATATATATATATGTATACATATATATATATATATAGTAGAATTGCCTTCTAGAAATATCATAATACTTCATCATCAAAGTTGCAATGAAATGCCTATATTTTATTTGAAAAAGTGAAAAAAATATGCAATTGGTTATGAATACTTTGAGAAAAGTATGTACTTTTTATCTAATTTGCCTTTAATCTCAGTCATTGTATAAAAGATAACTTTTAAGTCAATATACATACTTAAATGCTTGAACTTATTTTAACCATTTTGTGTATATTTCTTTTTAGGGGTTATTACATAGTAATTGTGCCTTTGAAAAAGTCACGTGGAAAATTTATCAAGCCATGGGAAAGTCCAGATGAAATGGAATTAGATGAGGTGAATATCTCTTTTGTTTATTTCATTACATTGACTATTTAATTAATTAAATAGCAATCATACCATGATGGTCTCTAGTCCATTTGCCATCTTTAGATGTCTTTCTAGTATGGGTTATGAAGGCATATATTCACAGTCCTTAGTGGGCCAACACAAAGATGCCATTACTTAAATTAGAAGATGTTGAATTGCAGTAAAATATACAAATGGTATAATTATTGTTGGCTGTAATATTTTCCTCTTTGCAGAGGCATGGGAGATGAAATGAGCTGTCTTAAAGGTTTAATCATCATTGATATGAACTTCAATAATAGTCTACTTCATTAATGAGGTATTGGCCCAAGATATAACAAATGCTAAATTGCAATATGTTTAATATTTAACTTCTCTTGTGGCTTTTGTGTGTGATGCATATAATTCTTTTCATAAGGAAATAATTTTTTCAGTCTTCTTCATATTTAAATCCAAAAATTCAGAATAGTTTTGGAAAGGGAAAATTTACAGCCTTATCTTATTTGTGGAACAATGCTTTCCCACAGTAAATATTTAATAAATCTTTATTATTCACTCAATAAATGAATTGACTTATTACAACTAGTAAATACATGCGGTAAATACAATACATAAATTAATTATGGTCTTGATTTCCCAAAGCTTTCTGGGGAAGAATTGCTTGGGTTATTTCATTTTATATAATTAGCTAGTCCAAAAAAAGAACTATATGCAAATTATATTTTTGTAAATTGGATTTATTAAATCCATATATGAATTTGGCTTTTATAGATCTTCTAGTCTAATCTTCTTATTTTATGGATGAAGAAACTGAGGTATAGAGAAGCAAAATGACCTGCCCAAAAGGATATATATTACAAATAGCAAAGGATATTTCTATCTAAATAGACATTGCTTTGAATCCTCTGCAAAGGACTTTTTTGAATTGCTTTTATTAAGTGATTTTTAAAAATTTTAAACAGTAGATTTTCTTAAGTAAGGTACTCATAAATTTGTGTATGTGTATGTATATGTATATATAGAGAGAGATAGGTTTGGTTTTTTATGGTCCTCCATAACTCTAAGAATAAGAAGTTGCTATATTTTCAGAGGTATAATTAATACAGAGGATTATTATTATTATTATATTTATTTATTTATTACATAATATTTTTATATGCCCTCAAGGAGGGGAGACAACATATAGAAGGAGTCAGGAATGCAAATGGGAGTGAAGGATGAAGACAGGAGGTATTCAATAGCAGGGGACATCATGTTCCATGGAATTAAAACCGGGTAGAGCGACAGAAGTATAGAGTGAAATGAGCCAGAGAGTCATTTTGGTCCTCCATCAAGAAAGGCATTGAGAAGAGTTGAGTATTCCTCCTTCCAGGCATCTAATTTGAAAAGACCAGAGACTAAGGGAGTCCAGATTTGAGCTACAGCATGATGATGAGGTTAGGAGCGATAAACTTAATTTGGTAAGGGCATCTTATTCCCTGTCACTGAAACCAGGCAGAACAGAGGGTCACAGAGTGAAATGAGTGAGGGAGATTTAAAATCATCCCTGAGTGTTGATGTTAACACTTGTTGTTCAGTCATTTCAGTTGACTGCCTCTCCATGACCCTATTTGGGGTTTTCTTGGCAAAGATATTGGAGTTGTTTATTATTTTCTTCACCAGTTCAAATTAGAGTTGAGGAAACTAAGACAAACAGGATTAAGTGACTTACTCAGTGTCGCACAGCTACTAAGTGTGTGAGGCCAGATTTGAATCCAGAAAATTGAGCCTTCCTGACTCCAGGATTAGTGCTGTATCCATTCCACCACTTAGTTGCCCAGCCAATGTTATCATCAGGTCAGTAGTTGAGGGGTTTTTCAAATATTCTAGGCATCATTTCCCTAATTTTGTCAAATAATTTAGATACTTTTAAAATTGTTTTCCTCACTCCCAGCACCCTTTTCAAAAGACAGAGAGAAGAAAATCATTATCTGTGATACTGCAAGAATAATAATCTTTCATTAGAAGATGCAAAAGGATTAGTTGGTCTCTCCTAAGTAATGCAAAGCAAGATATGATTTTTCTTGCAGCTGACTAATCAATTAAAGACTGAAATATTCTTTATTATTTTAATCAGTTCTCAATTTTCAACAATATCTCCATTCCATTTTGATTAGAATTGGGTTTTTAAAATGATGTGACCTACTCTCTTTGTACTGTTATTATTCATGACACTGAGATAGATAGTCCAACATTGGATCAAATGCATTTAAGCATTAAGACCTATTTTTAAAAGTCATTTGGTAGTAAGTAATGAAAGCTGAGTTACTATTACAACCAAATTTTAACCTCCAGAATCCCCATCATAATGCAGTAGGGCTAATAGATTAAAGTGTGAGCCTCTATGACATTGAACTTCCTTGCAATTAAATTCTATGGGTCTGTGCTGCCGATTCCTATAACAAAGGGTCATTTTAATCATCCTGCAAGTTGTGGTGCATTAATCTGTATAATAGTTTGATAAAGAACATTTATTAATTCAGAAATATTTAGGTCAGGATGGGTTGTTTCCCACTTTTTTACTGATATAATTGAGACCACATTGTAGAATTAATGGTGGAAGAAATAAGATATGCATTGACTGGAAAATGAAAATTATTTCTGATAAAGAGCCCAAGCCCTTGATATATCTTTTGGAAGTACCTCCATTACATCAAGTAACTATTGTAGAGGAGAACGAGTAAGTAGTAAGCGATGTTCTCACTTTATGCTTACTCATCTACTTTTTGATCCCTCCAGACTTTTTTTTTCCTTACTGTGGATAATATAAAAGCTTTGTCACAATTTCATCGTACCACTTGGCACTTCCAAATATGACAAAGCAGTGCTACTCAGATGAAACTCTTAAATATGTTTGACCAAGTAATTTTTTAAAAAGCCTGTAATTCAATTTGTTGGAAACCTCTCAAATGAGAGAATGGTGGCCTAAGGGAATTTCTGCAGCTATGACTCATATCTATGCCTATAAAAATTGAAGGATGGTTCTGAAGGAGAATTATTCCCAACATTATCTTCTAGTTTGTCCCATTCAGTTTAGGAGCCTCCCAAAGTGATAAATTTCATGAACACAATTGCTGTTATCAAGGCCAGTTCGGGCACATTCGTTATTACCAATATAAAAATGAGAGTTATTTATTGATAGTAGCTCACATTTATGTAGTATTTTAAGGTTTAAAAGATATTTTTATCTATGCATCCTCTGAGGTAGGTACTGTATGGATTGTCATCTCCACCTTACAAATAAGGAAACTGAGGCCAGAGAAATGAGATTACTTAGAACCACATATTCATAGGGTCAAAGTTAAAAGGGAAGATAGAGACAATCTAGTTGAATCTTTCCTCATTTATAGATAGTAATTGGGGCTCCAGAAGGGTAAAGTAAATTGTCAAGAAAAAGAGAAAAATCACATAGCAAATGACACCCAGAATTCAAAGTTAGTATTATTTCTATTGGACCACACTAGCTCCTCCAGTTGTTCAAGATGATGTGATGGAAGTTAAGACTTCATCACAGCTCCAGGGACAACCCAAATGGAATGTAATCTTTGAATTTAATTGCACATTACTGATTTTAAATGGGACCAGTTTTTGATTGGAGCATAGTGCATTTTCATTTGCTGCCATCCAAACACATCTTTGTGATTTAGGCAGCATTCCAACCGAATAAATGCAAAATAAAGGGGTTCCATTTGTGACCTGAATGATTACATTTGAGATCCATTGCGCATTTGAAATACTATGGAGATCAGAACAATTCAAACATCTCAAATACCTAGGAGTTAGATAGTAACCCCTGGGAATAACAGTAATATGGATGAATTATGATAGCATTCTACCACTAAAATATGAATGAAATCAAAAGTACATTCAGGATTTAATCAGTGAGGTTGAAGTGGTATGGTGATATATTCACACAAACTACTGTTATTTGTACTTGATTAACCAGCTTTCAAAGGGATACATAGCTGACCAAGAAGCTGTTTGCTTTTTTCACATTTAGTGACTTCTAACATTTACATTATATCTATGCTGACCTTTTTCCTGATTCCCCAAAAGCAATATTTCTCCAGCATTAGAGGTCAGGTTTTTTTTAAAAGGACTTTAAAAATTGTCCACATGCACACCTACATCTTCAAAAGTAACCTAATCTAACCTTGTAGATGGAGGACAAATAAACAGATTATCAAACTTTGTTAGTACAAACTTAGGATCAGTAGAACTTAAGCCATTCTACTTTACTCTCTTTATTTGGAGATTTGTTGAAAAATTTAATAAAACTCAACAAAATTATTTTTTTTCTTGTTTTACAAAATGAAGTTTGGGCCAGAAAGGTGACATTTGATTTTAAGGTTGATTCACATGATTTAATTATTTTTTCAGATTTTTTTAATATCTAAGTTTTTTACATGTAATTAAAGAATCTGAGTTGTGCACCAACCTTAAAAAACATATAGTCAGACATGCTTATTTAATAGATGGAGAAGCTGAGATCTGGTGTGTACTGAGATTGAGGTGAGGAGGAGAGAATGGGATATGACAAGCCTAAAGTCAGTAGGCTGGTTTGTTGCAATAAAAAAATAAATTAATAAATCTGAAGCTCAGATCTCCTGACTTCTAATCTGATGCTCTTTTGAATTGCTAATTAATTTGTGAAATTATGAAATGAGGCAATCATGTCTGGTTCTATTGCTACAATGGCAATGGAAAGTGAGGCTGCCCTCATGCTTTAAAAAGGCACAGAGAGTACAGAGACAGACCAAGAATTGAAAAGGCAGACAATTTTGGGTCAATGTTGAGATGGTGGATGAAGTTAGGCATTGTGGGAAAGAAAAGAGGGGGAGAGAGAGAGACAGAAAGACAGACAGAGAGACAGAGACACACAGAGAGAGACAGAGAGAGAAAGGCACAGAGAATCACTTGCATAACCATGGATTAGAGGTGAGAGCATTTGGCAGCATGGATGCTGATGAAGATGGAAGATGATTGGGGGGGAGGCAAGAGATTGAGATCTCATAAAGTCTTTGTTGGCAAACAGTCTAACTATTATCTGTGCCACTTTGAGGCTAATTTATTAACATATCCAAATGATCTCAAAGATGCTGGTAAAACTTGAAAGTTAGCATATCTAATTCATCTCAAAGTTATCAGTAACCTTTGGTGTTCTGCTGGTCTTACTGGGGATTTCTGGAACTTATCTGAGATTTCCATATTATAGGGCCAAAAAGCCCTGACAGCAGAGTCTTAATAGCTACCCCTGATTCAGCAGATATTCCTAGGATGTGTTTTTTGATTAATATGTGATGCAACTTATACATTATGTTCCTTTGAATGAATTCTGGGTTTCCCTTTAGAATCTGCCTTCTTGCTATTATAACTTGATGCCAGCTACTTTTAAACTGACATTTTATTGACTAGAAGCAAAAGTGGTAGAAAAAGAGAACCAGAATAAAATGCAGTTTTAACACATCTTTCTTTTAAATCATAGATTCATAGATTTAGGTATGGAAAAGCCATTAAATGATCCCTTATTTTCCAGATGGGAAAACTCAGGCCAGGAAAAGTTGAATGGTTTGATTAAGTTCATGCAGGCAATAATGTTGTAAGTAGTCCAAAAAATCTTTTAGATACATAGATAGAATGTAAGTATACATATAAATAAATATATAATGTATGTGTCTATTTCTCTTTTCTCAATAGATTAAATCCATATAACTGAGAAAATATTAGAGTATCAGAAGCATAGCCTTGAAATTTTAGTTAAAGATCTCACACTCATGTGTCTCTAAGAAGCTCAGACTAAACATGATCTTTTGTCTTTGAGTTAAATGCCTGGCAAATTTGGCAATCAGAGAGGGGGGGAAGATCCATATTTATTCACTAGGATCTATAATTAAAGCTTACCATAGTGAGCATGTGTTATAATAAAATATTTCATAAGAATTATCTCTAGTCACTTTTACACTGTTTTATCTTATCCCAGACACTTAATTCTAATTTCTTAGTTGTGTTGTGTTAAACAGAAGGATTAGATTATATTAGGTAATCTCTATACTCTCCTACTCTAACTCCTGTGTTCCTTGCAAGTATTTGGCTAATTCTCCTCATTTAAGTTTTAATGTGCTATTGACTTTTTCTTTGTAGAATTTTGTGAGTGTGGACAATGATATGATTTACTAAAAATTGACCTCTTTGGTCATATTAACATTATGAGTGATCTGATAGTAACCTCTAGTACCTCATTTTAACAAGAAAGGCAAGAAATGGGGAAAAAAAGCTGAGAGGATTAAAATTTAGGGATGCTAGCATACTCAATGAAATGCAGATGCATTGCATTTAGTTTGGTTTTGGTCTTGAAATATATTTTCCCATTAAATTGTCAGTAGCTTCTATTATTGTTGTTCATGTCATTTTCATTCTTTTTTTTTTTCCTCCCCAACCTCCCAAAAAAAGCTTCTTAAGGAAATATCTCGGAAACGCAGGAGCCTCCGTCACGAAAGAGAAGTTGAACTAAAGCCATATATTGCTGCTCATTTTGATGTTCTTCCTACTGAATTCACCCTGGGGGATGAGAAACATTATGGTGGCTTCACAAACAAGCAACTCCAGAGTGGTCAAGAGTATGTCTTCTTTGTCTTGGCTGTCATGGAGCACGCAGAGTCGGTAAGATTATTGTGCTTCGGTTTTTATTCCAGTGAAGTTGAGTGCAGTTTAACATTTATAAAATGTCTGCCTTGTGCAAACTACTGTGATAAGTGCTAAGGATACAAAAAGGCCAAAGTGAAACACTTTCTGTTCTAAAGGAAATGTTATTCTAAGGGGGAAATATAAATATATGTGTATATATATATATTCATTCATACACATCAGCATAGGCATGCATATTTGTGGACACTCAAATTATTTGCATCCATATGTATATGCATACAAGCATATGCACAATATATGCATACATGTATATTGTTACATGCAAATGATCATGTGTACATGTACCTATGTATATAATCTATGCATGTTGCATATATACACATATCTGTATAAACATATAGATGTATAAATATAGATAATATGGACATAAATAGATAAAGAAAGTAATTTGAGGAAAGAAGGGGCTGCACTAACAACCTGGGGATCAAGAAAGGCTTTCATCTCTAGGGCTTGAGGGTTGAATGTCACGGAAACAAGAAAAAAAAAGAAATTTACATGATACTTTTAGAAGGAATAGCAGGTTGCATATTACAGATTTGCAGTTTCACATGCAATCATTTTTTCTATTTTACTATGTTGTGGAATTGCTTGTTTTATCCCATAAATTAAAAGTAAAAAATAATTTAAGAAAGATTTCAAGTAGGATGTTTCATCTGCATTGATTCTTTAAGAAAACTAAAAGATTTTCAATGCAGAGTATTATCATCTTGTAAGGACTGTTTCATTAATTGAAATTATATCTCTAATAAGACAGTCTGTGCCAAGGAACAAGGATAGGGAATAGAAGCCCAAATTCAGGAAACAACTAGCATGCAGAATGCTTAAAGGGAGGAGTAAAGATTATTAAAGTATAGAAAAGTAGACTGAAGAGTGACTATTAAGGACTTTTTAAGTGTCAGCAGGGTGAATTTGGATTTTTTCCTAGATGCAATAGGGAGTTTCTGAATATGATATATATATATATATATATATATATATTTTTTTTTTTTTTTTTCCTTTTTGTGAGGCAATTGAGGTTAAGTGACTTGCCTGGATCACACAGCTAGAAAGTGGTAAGTATCTGAGACCAGATTTGAACTCAGGTCCTCCTGACTTCAGGGCTGGTGCTCTGTCCATTGCACCACCCAGCTGCTCCAAAACAATCTTTCTTTACAAGATGAAAAGACTTGACTATACAGTGAGGACTTTGTGAGTAAAGAGAATGGGATAGAAATTGAATAGTACTTAGCTAATCTTAGAAGAGAAGGGAGAGAGAAAACTCAAAATTTATCCCATGATTAGTGAAATGAACTAGGAAAGATAGTAGGGACTTCTTCTAAGAGAGAAGTTTAGAAAGGAAAATCTAGTTGTTTAAATGTTAAGCTTGTTTTGGTAAGCCTTTGTTTTACTTAGGCAGCCTAGCATTGTTTGATTTTAAAGACATACTTTGATAGAATTTTTAATTTATGTTTAAAACAATAGTCATTGTATGTGGTGAGGAGAATTTCCCCCAACCAACATAAAATGATTGCTATTTCATTTTTGCCTGTTAAATTATGTTCCTGTAGGTCATCTAGGAGGAAGTAACTAATGGCAATTGAAAATGCATTTCTACTCATAGGATAGAAAGTTCTAGATACAAAAATTGGCAAGTCATCTTCAGATAGATGATTATTAAATTCAAAGAATGGAACCTATTAAGATCAGTTAAGATGGAGAATTTAAGCAGAGAAGAGAAAATGGTATAGCAGAAAGCTGTGAAGTACTTCAATAGTGAAGAGACATGGTACAGAAGCAAAGGAGAATCAAATAACTAGGAGAATTAGAGCAATGTCAAAGAAACCAAGAAAGGACACCATGCCCAGGTGATTCATGGTATTAAAACAAAACAAAACAAAACTCCTTAAAAGTCAACACTGAGAGGAGACCATCAGTCTGAGCTGTTGTGAAATTATTGAGAAAATTGGAAAGAACAGTTTTGGTCAAGTTGTGAAGTGAGAATTCAGATTTCAAGAGTTTGAGGACTGAGTAGTGAGGAAGTGGCAGCAATGAATTTAAATGACTTATTCTTGGCTGCAGAGGGGAGGGGAGGAAAGGTAAAGATCCTTATTTTCATTAGGTTTCTGGACTTTTCTATTTTATTTTCAGTAAGCATCTAGCCTAAAAGGAATACATAAAATCTGTATTGTGATACTGTTTGTTGGACCCATGCTGGAAATTGTTTTCTACAAATAAGCAGTGTGTTAATAGTAGAGAGTGTGTTGTATTTGATGCTAAGGTATTAAATCCTAATTTAATTGCTTACAAGTTTTGTAACCTTGAGCAAGCTTTTCTCTTTTTATTTAGTTTTCTTTCCTGCAAAATAAAAGGGTGGTAGTATCAAATGAGTGGTATCAAATTCAAATTAACATTTATTTTGTATTTTCACTTATTTCTATTAAACATTTCCCAATTATATTTTAATTTGTTTTGAGCTTTGAATTTGAAGCAGAAGGACTAGATAATTTCCAAGGCCCCTTCCATCTTTAATATATATATGAAGCGACAGTATAAGGACATCCTTTTGGTACTTCCTTTAATTAAATATTATTGGATAGATTCCCAATAAAATTCCTTGTGTTAAAACGAGGCTGCAGTTTATTCTTTTTACATATTTTTGCCTGAACACATCTTTTACTTGAAATAGAATATTTAAATCATATAATCACAATGTTGAACCTCCATAAAGGGGGGCTAGGAGCTTATGTAATTATTGTGGGAGCTTGGAAAAACTGAGTTTCTTTTTAAGAATATCCAAAAAATGAAGTTTGGAATGATGTTTTTGTTTGTTTGTTTTCTTTTGGTTTTGGCTTTGAATTTGGAAGCACCATTGAGATAGTGATGCTTATTCCCAGAATTCATTGGGAAAATCTGTCTAATGTGAGACAAGCAGAGCCAACTTCTTTAATTATAGTAATTTACTTGTGACTCTATCAGTGGAATATAAGAAAGTTAGAAAATAATTCAGCAATAAGGAGAATTCCTGAAGTGATCTAAATAATGAGTTGTCTTCTCTTATGTAATTCATCTTGTTCTTATGTCCCTTCATGCTTGAATTGCTTTAGCTGAATGTAATACTGTTTTATATTATTTTTTTAAATCAAGGAAAGACAGAAATAGGATAGAGGGGGAAAAACATGATAGTTCACTTTGAAATTTAGCATCTCATATTCTGGGTGGTAAGTTTCTAATTGGTTTCTCAGTCAGCAAGGCACAATAATTGGGTTCAGCTAGTCAGCTCTCCCCCATCCCAATCCCTTTTAGATACAGGAAGTTTATCAAAGGATTTTCTCTTAGTATTGGTGCTGAACTGTGGGGCTTCTTTTCAAGTGACTACAGAAATTCCCAAGGTAGCCTTTCTGCATAGGTTATCTTTGTACATAGGTTGTCATTTGAAAAGAAAATGATTGGCTTCTTGGAATTTTTAATGTACAGAATAAACTTTATACTTCAATGTAAATATTGTAAGACAGAGCGTGAAGGAAAGGAAAACAAAAACTTTTTTTTATTAAAAAAGCGCCTTCAGTTTTATATTGATGTATATGAATATGTATATACATATGTTTATGATTATTGATATCTATGTATGTGTGTATGTGTGCACATGAGTGTATACATGTATTGTATATGTGCATATAGAGATTTTGTGTATACACACATATATATACACAAACACATATGTATGTATGTAAATATATAAATATATCTATGCTTAATTGTAACCTTCCTTGGGGAAAGGAGGGATGGAAAGAATAAAGTAAGAGTACACTGCAGAGAACAAATGAAAACTACAAGGAAGCAGAGAAAAGATGGACAACTCTGAACAAAATGTATAGTATTTATTTTATAGGTTTTCTTGATATAATTTATTTCTTCATACTTTAAAACCTCTGTTATGCTCTACTGGGTATATGGCAATGATTTTTTTCTATTCTGAACTTAGCTTTATATCAATTAATTAAAAAAAGAAAAACACCTTGTCTGAATTTAAAAAGATTTAAAAACACTTTTTTTTTTCTAATACAATAGAGAAGGCACTCTCAGAGGAGTACACACAAAAGGAGCACAGCAAAAGGAGAAACTCAATCTTTTTTCTACCCCAACTCACACCAGAAAAACTTTCTTGTCTCTAATCTGGAAATCATCATTGAATGATTTTTAAAATGTTTCAAGTTAAGAGGTCATCCATGCATTATGGTGTCTATCCCTGTATCTCATTAGTTAACAAAAATTTTTTTCTTGTTTTTTTCTCATTTACCTTTCCATCCCATTGCTTTAAGTCACAATAAGCCAACATCACGTTTCAGATATTTCTTAGGTGCCTTCAGTGTAGGAACATCATTACCTGAGAGGTCTTGTTTCTGACAAATAGGTGTTCAACTAAGCAATACTACATGTATTTATACTGGCTTTTGGTTTTCCCAAAGTGCTTTCTGATTGCTATTTGAATAAAATTCTTAGCATATATATAGATACGTTAGTTTAATTACCTGGAAAAAGCATTACAGTGGGAAACAAAAAAAATGAAGACACCAATCTCCTCCAGTGTTTAATTAGAAAATGTAAAGATTGTCAAGATTATCAGAAGGTTAAAGTAGGATGAACTAATAATTATTAACTTCTTATTTGACCCTCAAAATTGATTAAGGTACAGAGCTTGCAAGGAAAAAAGTTGGGTAAAAATTTTATTTTTAATTTTCATAAGTCTCTATTCCTCTTAATTTGGTTTCATATGAAATGCAAATGTGTCTTGTAGAGAATTGTGCTTAGAGTTCCTGTAAAAACCTCATCATTCACAATTCCACAAGCGTATCTTGATTAAACTTTTTTAAAGTCTGTACTCCAAGACTGACAGAAATTATAACTCAAAAATCCACCATTCCTTAGAATCTTTTGTTTGATTGTGAATAAATCATTTGACTTCTTTGCACCTCAGTTTCCTCATCTGTAATATGAAGGGTTTTGGACTCATTCTCTCTGACACCTCAATTTATTCTAGGTCTGTGATTCTATAATGTGTCTTTGGATCATCATTCTCCCAACTAGTTCTTTTGAGACCATAAGCTCTGTTCCCTTCCCTGTACCATAGTTACTCACCTGTAAATTGCAGGGATCAAAGTGGTCTGTAATATCTCTTCAACCCCTCAATTTCTGCTCTGTAATTTGATGATCCTGTTTGTAATGTTGTTTTAGAAGTTGGGCTGGAAAAAGCCCTGGCTTTTCTAGAGTCAGAACTTCTGTTCATATCCTCTGTCACTAGTAATTTCTATAATGTTGGCCAAGAAAAAATTAACTCCTTTGAACCTCAGTTTCTCTTCTGTAAAATTAGAGGGTTGAACTAAATGATTTCTGTAATGCCTTTCAGCTCTGATTTTCTCATCTACTGTTCATAAAGGATGAAAAAATAGCTTAGTTCTTTTCATGCAATGGACTAGCAAAGCTTTCTCTTCCACACATTGAAATGTTTCCAGTTAACAGGTGATCCATGCCCTGTGATATCATCCCTATCTCTCATTAGTTACAAACTTATTTTTCTTGTATTTTTCTCACTCACCTTTCCATCCCACTGCTTTAAGTCAAAATAAGCCAACATCATTTGTTTCAAATAATTCTTAAGTGCCTTCAATGTAGGAAGATCATTACCTGAGAGATCTTGCTTCTGACAAGTAGGTATTCAACTGAGAAATACTAATGGTATTTATATTGACTAAAAGGTATAATGTATCTTGGGATAGCTAAGTTGGGCATCAGGTCTAAAGTCAGATTTTATTCTGACTTTATTTTATTTAAATTCAAATCTGGCATTAGACACTTAATTGCTATGTGATCCTGGGCAAGTTATTTAAACTCAATGTGTCTTAATTTTTTCATCTGTAAAATGGGGATAGTAATAGCAGCTATACTCCAGAATTGTGGAAAAGACCAAATAAGATAATAATTATAAAGTGCTAAGCACAGTGTGTGGCACACAGTAAGTACTATTTAAATGTTAGCTGCTATTATTATTATTAGTAGTAGTAGTCAGGCAGTGAGCAAGAGCCTGTATTGTCTTAGTAGACATTTGAAAGAAAGTTTACCATCATCTCTTAGAACAACTTCTTTCTTGAATATTCTGATCTTACTAGCTTTATCCAGCCATCAGTTTTTTTTCAGTTATCTTTCCCTATGGTATTCCTTATATCTCTGTACTTGGGTCTCACATCGTTTTGAGAGAATATGCTCAAAACTCATCATTGACTTGTAACAGAAGACATAATTTTAATTTCATAACTTAATCAGCAGAATTTATTGATTCTATTCCTTTCTGGTTTTCAGGTATCCATTTTTTTCTTCTACTAATCCTCTTTATCTACTCCATTCAGCTTTCTGGTCTCTTAGTTTTATACTCATTTGACAAATCCATTCATAGGAAACAATAATGATGATGAATTGATGATTATGAGTTGGAATCTTGTCTTAGTTTATCCTACAGCTATCAACTTCAGTTAGTATAAACAAGCCCCACTTCTTTGTTTTATGAAATATTGCTGTCAGTTACGTAATTGAAATAATTACATTATCTACCACCCTAACTCTTCTCTCATCACTTTACCTATGTTGTCATTTCTACAAGTTGATTATAGTGTCTCTGAGGGACAAGGACTCAGTGTTGGACACATTATAGTACCTTGCTTTTTTATGTGATACTCTTTATGGCCATTTTATCCTGGGCCATTGTTAGTGAATATGATAGTATAAACCCATTTCATAGCTAAAGAAATTAAGGCTTGGAAACTTAAACTGATTTTATGAAGTCATAAAATCAGCAAAGATTTTATGAGCTAGGAAATAAACCCAGGCATTCTCTTAGCTTAACATTTTTGACACAAAATATACTACTGTCTTCTAGTCCACAACAGATATTTAATAAATACTTATTGATTCATTAATGACTTGTATTTAAGAGTTTTAAAAGATATAACACATTATTGACTCTAGACTAACATTAAAATGAACTCTATCATTACAACAAATTATATTGTAAATAACATTTATTTTTCCCACAAGCCACTTTTGGAAATTACAAAATGAACACAATTAATTATTTAGGTGAAATACCATTACTTGTCAACCAGTCGTCAGCTTTACCTTGTCTTCTCCTTTTTGAAATAACTCTTTTCTAACAGAATAAACTCTTTTCCCTCAGACCATGTATGCAACTAGTCCTTACTCAGATCCTGTTGTATCAATGGACCTTGATCCCCAGCCCATGACAGATGAAGAAGAAGGATTAATCTGGGTCGTGGGGCCAGTGCTTGCAGTTGTCTTTATCATTTGCATTGTCATAGCTATCCTCCTCTACAAAAGGTAGGCTTGCCTTATAATTCTATTGAAATGATATTCATTGGTGGGAGGTGGAGGCCATGGAGTATATTTATAATCCCATGACAAATACTACATCTTCATTGCATGATTTACATTAATAGAAGTATTTTCAGGAACCCTCCAGAAATATTTGATGCATTGATTTCTATAAAACAGGAAAAAATATGGAATATTCTATACAAAATCTTATATGGTAACCATTTTCAGCTGTCTTTATTATATTTACGTTCTTGGCGTGTTTTCCCCCAAAAGGACACATAAACTAGTTTATGCCCATCGTGACCAATTGATGTCTTTCTTTTTCCTGCCTCATGTATACATGCTTAATATTTCTGGGCAGCATTATCAAATAGTGCCTAATTATAGTGGCAAATACGCATTTCTTGTCTTGCCCAATTTAATACTCTGTTTCAATATTTCTATAAAACGTAATTGCTGTCTTGTATCATGTTTTATCAGTATTACAAGCATTGACATTTCCCCCATCCATAAATTTTTTAAGATGAAAAGAATGGAAAAGCTTGGGTTCAATTAGGAAGACAAAAATGAACCCTACCTTTTCCAACATTTTTCTGACCTTTCTATTTTATTTATAACCTTTCAAAACTTGCTTCTTATCATTTATCTTATGTTCTCCATGAGTAGGAGAAGCATTTTCCATTTTTTTCTGCCATTAAGCTTCTTTCCCTTCAATATTATAATAGTGCTTCATGTTTTCAAGTTCCATACCTATGCAGGCAGTTGCCTATTTGGCTTATCATCATTGATTTTTACTTTTTTCCCCCATGTTTTTTCACTTTCTGCTTTTAAATTACCTATTTCTGGATACCTTTTCCACTCCACTGCCTGGTAAGAGTCAGTTTGGTAGAGAAAAGGTCATGATTATTCCCCTCCAACTTTATAGTATCTTCCATCTCTGCTATTAAATTCATTATATTCCTCTCACATGCTTCCAGACTTACATATCTTCTCCCCAACCTCTTGAATGCCACTAAATTCTATGGTATCATTCTTTAAAATAACTGTAGAATTTTTTTCATTCTCTCAGTCCACCACAAATTCTTCACATTAATCTATTTTTACTCTTGGATTACTTTAAATACCAGTGCTTTTATCCACCTCTATTTTGAGTGAAAACCCATCCATTCTGGATATACCTGCCAAAATCATCATCTTTCACCACCACAAAGTATTTCATCTCTCTCCTTCCATCGAGCCCTTCTAAAATAGATTGAAACCTCTTGACATTGACCCCTCCCCTACTCTTCACTTGCCTATATCCTTTTCATTGCTTCTTTCTCCCTCCGCCATGCATTCCCTCCATGCATTAATTCAACATATGTTTCTCCTACTCTATTTTATAAATGTTCATTTGTGATATTAACCGTGTACTTGAAATAGTCTCACCCTTTTTGTTCTCCCTGCTTGCTTCCTTTCCTTATGAAAACTCCCCTAAAATGATCCCTTTATCCTAAAGATGCTTCCTCAATTTCTCTCAAATGTAAGAAGAGGATGGGGGAAGGAATTAAGGAAGTTCTCAATTCTCATTCATTATGTGGTCTTGCTATCTCCCTAATGCTTGGTTGTATTTCTTTGGCTGCCAATGTTCAATCATTTGGGGCATATAGAGTCTTGGAAAGGAATGGATAAATGAAAGAACCCCACTCTAAACAATGGTTCCAAACACTTTTTCTTGCTCAAATCCTTCCCTGGTGTGTGTATTAAGGATCACTATTGAGCAGTTTTCATGCAATCCTTCCTTTCTATCCCACTGTCACTTCTGCTATGAGGGATAATAAAAAATATGGAAATATTCCAAAAGCAAATGGTAAAGTGGAGAAGAAAGAAAGGACAAAGGGTATACCTGAATGAGCTCCTGAATGATACTTGAGAACTGACTAAACTTTTCCAAATAAAAATTTTGTGACAGTTCCTATGTTTATACAGCACAAATTATTGAATGAGAGTTTAATAATAATAATAATAATAATAATGCAGATTTCTAATTGCTCTCATAGGTTATTTTAATTTGTGTCCACATCCAAACTCCTGTAATAATCACAATGATTCAGTGCTTGCTGAAAGGTAAATTCAAAATATATATTGCAGGCCAAGTTTTAATCTGTCTGAAACAAATGAAACAGTTTTCCCTCTAAATATTATAGTTTCCTTCAATATACTTAATAATAATTTATAGATTTATTATATTCTGTGATTTATGCAGCATTTTCATTATATTACCTTTTGTGATGTGGGTAGTAGCTACATTAAAATCTTTATTTGATAGATATTGGTGCTGAGTTTCTGAGGGGTTGCATCTTTCCTGTGGTCACAAAAGTAATGAGAATTGGGGCTGGAATTGAAATCTACGACTTCTGACTTTAGTCCTAAAACTCTTTTTTTTTTTTCAAGTAATCATAATTTTCTAGGTATGTAGAACACAGCAAGATTTCTTAGGAGATTTTTTTTTTTTGGAGTAAAACTACTCAAATTCATTACCAGATGGTGAAACTAGTAGTGTTAACTCTCTCCCTTAAAGGGAAAAGAGGAGTATATTATATATTCCAGAGGTGGGGAGTGGGGAACAGTTTAAATAGTACTTTTACCTCATCCTAATAAAAGCTTCCCAAGGATGACCAGTTTTCATGGATCTGTTTTGAAGTACCTGCATATCAAAACTTGCAGTATATGAGTGAGAAACTCAGTTTGCACACTGAAACATACAAACCCTAACTGAAAATGCATTTAAGTGGTGACTTACAAAGTATTTCTGAAGTAGAAATACTTGTCTCAGCAATAAAGATTTGATTTGAAATTACTGACTTGAAATTCAAGGAAGTGTAATGATGCCCCTTAGGGTTATTATCATGGAGCAGTATGGGAGAAATTTGGCTGAGTCCCATCAGTGATGCTTTTTAATGACTAAACTCTCAGTCAAATGCATTCTTTCAAAAGTCATGCCTTTTTTTGTCAGTTGTCATTCACTTCATTACATGGATCGTTGGAAATGATTTGCAGTTTTTATTTCTCTAAGTACTGTTCTCCTACAAAGATGATGCTACTGACCCACTACCAATAAGAAGTGAATTAAGTTGTTTTGTCTTATATCTTATCTCAGCACTTTCTTATGTCCTCCACCAAGTACATATTTGTTATAGAAATGTATTAAATAAGTTTAGCACATGGGCAAGACAAAAAATCACCAAGGAACATAGTGGTTAAACTACAGAATTTCAATTTCAAACCACAAGTATTACGAGCATACAAGAGAAAAAACCATATGTACAGATGTATGTATAATTAGTTACAAGACTTAACACATCCAGTAATTATAAATCTGAAAAGTCTTATTCTACAATAGTTGAGATATATTAATGTGAGAAAAGAGAATATATAGTGATTTAAAATGGAGAAAAGGGAAAGACATTAAAAAATGAAGCCAGACATTCTATTACAAACATTTGAAACCTCTGAATAGCAAGAAAATAATAGCAGTAATCATAATTTTAGGGTAAATAATGTTCATTCTTATTCTAATGATTTTATATGTATTGAAAACAAGAGGGATAAGTAAGTACAATCATATATTTGGATTCTCTTAATATTTTCTCAGCTCTAGATTGATAACATATCCCCTACCCACCATCTAGAAATACTGTTTTTTGTTGTTAGTATTTTGAGATCCTTGAAGGAAAATGCTGTATAAATGTAAACATTCTTCTTAATTCCCTCACATAAAGTCTTGATTTTGTATGGCTGGTGTATGTCATAATGTTGGTTCCATACACACAATTTAATGTCATACATAAATTCAAATTCCTAAAGCTTCTTCCGTCTAGTGTTGCTAAATGGTCTAAATATGGGTGTATAAACAGATATAAAGAACCTGATCTCCAAAAGAGAACAATAAATTACATTTTTTTGGTGTACTGATTCTTAGGAAGACTCAAGTATCATTTTGGGAAAGATAATATTAACACTATTCTGCTATCCAAAAGGAATTGATTGGCTTTCACAACTGGCCAGTTGACTTTTGTTGTTGACTCATGCAAGCATGTTTGAAACTCTTTTGTAAGAATGTATGTAATGCATGCTACTTGTATAGTCATAGGTAGGAATATTCTCCTATAGTGGACAACTCTTTAAGAATCTGAGGATAAGAGTGATTTAATAGTTATGGTAGATATGCCAGTTTCATTATTCAGTTTGTATTTCTACATGTTTATCATAAGGAATTAAGCATAATTTAACTCAAGTACTAGAACTTTGCCAAACCTGTTACCAGCTCACAATGTGGAGGCACATAATCTCTTGAAGTATGCTTTTCTTTTTCTTTTGACTTTGACAGTATCCCTTAATATGCTAAATGGAGAAATCATATAATTTATAGAATGTGCCTCCAAGATAGGAGTACACAGATTAACTCATGTTAATAGCAAGCCTTTTTTCATTATATAAAGTTATCAGCAGCTTAAACTGCTACACTTAGCATAGTACCTGGTACCTAGTAATAAACATGAACTGACTGACACATTAATATAGGTGGAGATTTTACAAATATGAAATAAATGTGCACATATGGTAGCATGTCATGAATTAAGAATATATCTGCCCTATGAATTAAAAAATTAAAGTTGTTTTTCCCAGTTAGTCCTGCTAATGCATCATAGATTTCTAATGATGTGGATTATATTTTACAGAACTGAAAAATGTATTTAATCCTTTATTAGAAAAAGATTTATGAGTGCCTAACTTGTCTAAAGATATTTGAAGAAAGCATTTCTGGTACTTAGTAAATAGAGTACCATTGTGGAAACTTTTTCTACAGTTTAATTCAACTTCTAGAAATTTGCTATCACTAAAGAAATAATGTATCCACTTAACTAAGACCTTTTTATTTTATATGCAGAAATTTGTTACATAGGATTTTACTATATCCACATTAGATACATTAGTCTTTTTCCCCCCAGCATGTAGCACATTTAGTAAAAATCAAATTATATATTTAACATCAGCCACCTCCTGGGATATAATTGATTGTGGCATTATTTTGTAGGCGACGGCCAAAAGAGAGTATGACATTAATACAAAAATGTTTTCTTCAACAGCAAAAGACTCTCATTTGAACATAACCTTGTGTCCTCCATTTATTCCATGATTAGAAAGCATTCGATGTTTTTATAAGCTGTCATTTGCTAATTTGTGTAAGTTGCATGCCCCCACTCTAGAACACCATTTCTTGGATCTCTGGTTGTCATGGTTACTCCTTTTGCCATTGGCCAACTAACATTTAGCCTTTTTTTCTCCTCCTTGCTGCATTAAAATGGAGCAGTAAACCTGACAGGTGAGAAGTAAAGAATGAATTCCATTTACTTCCAGTAAGAAAGAGGAAAAGGGAAAGTAGTAGCCTGGCATGATGGGTGACGATGATGATGGTAATAACTTCGAAAATAATGTCAGACCAGAGGATCATGGGTAGATTCACATTAAATCTCATAGACTTTGAAAAACTTCTAATAAGATTGCTAGTTTTTGTATAGCACTTTAAGTTTTGCAAATTGCTTCTAATATGAGAGAGTTAAGCAAATAGGAAGGAATTTGAAGTGTTTTATTCTCATGGTATAAGAAGAAGAAACTTTCTTTTCTTCTCCTTTTAGATAACTTAAGTTATTTCATGATTGCTCATCAATCGGGCAATAAGGAGCAATAAGTGTGTACTTTAATTTTTTTTTTTAAGTTGGAAACATACTCTATTACATAGTTCTTTTTTCCACTGGAGATCAAACTAAAAATCATCTATGAATATTAGAATAGTCTCATCTTCCTAAAGCTTGATTCTGTCCTGTGACTCAGTGCCATTATCCATTGCAAATAATCTTGTGATTCCTCGAATATAGGAACTCACCAACTTTTAAAATGCACTGCCCTAGTTATGTCCACTACTATTCAATGCAGACTATGTTGGATTGTTGTAATTCACAGTTTGACATTGAACAAAGAATAATAAGATTTTTGAGTTGAAAAGGAGCATAGATAAAATCTAATTCAGTCTTTCACATAGTCAATGTATCTCTCCTATGCTTTAATATTTCAGGAATCAGTTATTTGTTTCATGTGTATCCTCTTACCACTGATGCACATTATAACCTTCTCATGCATGGAAGAAAGTTATTATGAATTGTTGTGACCTGAAAGATTTGGCAGACACCTGGACCAGGCCACTCTTATGATGATGAGCTACCTCCAAGCCACCCAGACAGATACATAGATGACAAATATTCTCACTCCCAGATAACACTTGAAACCTTTGCATTTTGAGAGACCTCTGCAGAGCTTACTCTCTGCTGCCATGATTTTTGAGAATCAAGGATCATCCCCATATTGCACTGAAGCAAAAGTTTAGCAATTTCATGTAAGAAAAGCCCTCTTGGGAGGGAACTGGGGTAAAATTTGGAATGGAAAGCTTTGTAAAGATCAATACTGAGGAACTACCCATACATATGTTATACAAATAAAAAGCTTTAATAAAAAAAGTAAAAAATAAATAAATAAAATAAAATTGAAAGAAAAAGAAAAGCCCTCTTTAGCATCCCCAAAATGTAAAGGTTTTTTTCTTCGATATATGCATTGATGGATAGTTTACTAAAACCAGACCCAGTAGGGTACCTTAAGATCTTCTCTCCTGACTCCCTCATTTTGTATAGGAAGAAAAGGAAATTCAGAAGGGTATGCAACTCATAAAATTACAGTTAGTGACAGTTTCAGAGTATTATTTCATATGCATTGACTATAACTTCCATGACATTTCCTTTCTTCTACAATCTCCTCTTATAAAAGCAGCGTTTTACTTATTTATATAGTTGTAATTGTTAAAATTCACTTTAATGAAGAATTTTCAGTTAGATACCCAAGGTTAATGAACTCATCTTATGTTCTCAGAATATATCTGGCATTATTGCTTTCAGAAACAGCTTTTTTTTTTGTCAGTGACTCATTGTGCCAAGAATTATCAGATTATGGTTATTTTGTCATTCTCATTCATGCCTGACTTTTATGATCCCATTTGAGGTTTTCTTGGCAAATATAGTGGAGTAGTTTGCTATTTCTTTCTATGCTTTATTTTATAGGTGAGGAAACTGAGGTAAACAGGGTTAAATAACTTGCCCAAAGTCATATAACTAGTAAGAGTAACATTTGAACTTAGTTAAGATGAGTCTTCCTGACTCTAGGCCTGGTGCTATATCCACTGTGACACAAAATTGCCACATACTACCTGGCCATAGTTTTCTTCCCAAGAAAGGACAGGTACATACATGTACATATTTGATAATCATTCATATTTCTGCAGTGTATTATGGTTTACAAAGCAATTTATTCAAAAACAGATTTAAAATGGGTATTATAATTGTTAATCTCATTTTATTAATGAAAAAGAAAGCTGATAAGCAATATAAGCAAGTAACTTGCACATGGCTCCAAAACACCTCCAAATCTAGTGCTTTTTCCATTCAGCAATGTGGTCTCTATTATACCAGGATGCAAACTCTTTGTGAATTTATTGTACTATTTATACAAAACTGAGCCAATAGACAAAATTCCAATTTTAAAAATTAACCATATCTTTTTTTTATATTGGAGTTTGAAAATGAGGTAACTTCTGAAAGGCAACCAAAAAGGATTTCCTATATATGTCCACATCACATCTATTTTATTTTTTGGTTCTGCTATATGCTTTAAAGGATAACAAATTTTATTTCAAAAGTCCACTACAGTATTAAGTTGTTGCCCACCATTGCTAGTGATGAATTATAGTAAGTATAGCTTTAGAATATTCCGAATCTCTCACAAAAATCCATTCTGCATTTAAAAAGACAAAAAAAAACTTTTTTGGTTAAATAACATCATGCACAAGACATTTCCAGTAAGATATCCTATAGCACTTTGCAAACTTTAAAGCACTATATAAATATAAATTATTATTATTGTTAGATAAACCTGTATTATAAAACCAATATGCTTAAGACTAGTGGGGTAAGAATATATAAAACTATTTTGATTGATCTGAATTAATATAAAGAAAATATCCAAGGTACTGATGGACCACAAGGAACTTACATTCCATTATAGGAAAAAAATATGTACATCAGTAAGTAAATACCTGGACAGAAAAGGGAGCACTCTAACAAATGATTGATCAAATGAAACTTAATCAGAACTTTGTAGAAGGCTAAAGGTTTTATTCAAGGGGCCCACTTTTATTTGAGAGCTACAATTAGGTTATACTCTACATAATGGAATTAAAAAATATAGAGTATAGAAAAGTTGCATCCATGCTCCAATGGGTTGATTTTTTTAAGTTGCCAAGAACAACTGATTTTCCCTGACTACTCTGTCAGGAAAGGATATCTACCCCTCCAGAGCCCAGGAGAATTAAATTATTTCTATTGAGTGTTTAAAAATAAGGATGATAAGAAGGAAAGTAAGGTCTTATACTGTCCTTTCACTAAGTTCAATATTGTACTATAGTTCTGAGCCCAGCAAAGAAAGGGGAAAGCACTTTTTTTTTGGTAACATATCAATTTAAATATGCAACAGTACACTTTCTACAAACTCATAGCAAATTGGCATATTTTGCAAGTGAAGCTGAGTGACCCATCAGTAACAATCACAGACTATTAGAATTGAAAGGGATATAAGGGTATTTTATAGATAAGGGTAGTGAGACCCAGTGAAATTAAGTGATTTGCCTAAAGTTTCCTAGTTAGCTTATAACAGATTTGATACTAAATCTTGTGCTGTTGCCAGCATACTGTACTACCTCTTGATTTTATTAATAAAATCTCATCTGCAAAATATTCTTAGACTTCTCGTTGTTTTAAATGTCGTCAACTATATTCCCATGGTATTGGACCTGGTTAAATTTCAAAGCCTAAAGTCAATCATCTTTTCCTTTTTTCCATTGTGTCCTTTCCCACATTATTTCTTTCTCCTTTTTCTCATCCCTTTCTGTCTAACTTGCCCTTTGTACCCCACCCTCAATCCCCTTCTCAAAATTATTAATAGCTTCGATTACTTCACCAACTTTACCTCTTCTCTGATTAGCCCTGTCATTTCTCAAGTGCATCTTGCTCCTAAGACTGTCTTTGACATGCCAGTGTCAACATAGGAAGTGGCAGTCAGTAAGTTTAAGTGGTTAAGTAGGTAATAATGGAATCTGAATAGATCTACTCACAAAACTGAGACAGGCTTGGGATGGCCTTCAAAGCAAAGCATTTGAGCAATGCACTGTGCCTTCCTTCACCTCTCTTTATCCTCTGGACCTCCAATATGCAAGGGAAATAAATACAACTGAAAACAAAGAAGCCCTTTGACCTCAGCCATCAATGACCGACCAGGCAATGATTCTATATGCCATCAAAGAAGGGCATTTAATTGTCATGGCAGTGACTATGCTGCAATGTCCACATTTTGAAAGTCAGGGCAAGTATTCCTGAAAGACCCAGAATATCTGTTTCCCAGTTTTGTAGTACCTTTGCTATGTGCAGGGATTAATAATGCAACACTCTGATCATGACTGCTGGCTGAGATTCTTGAAATTGTGTCAGGTTGTCAGCATCAGGGCAGAATCACTATTGAGGGAGGGCTTACCAGGGAAAGAAAGTATCGCTAAGCTAAACTTTTGATCTACTGCAACAGTGGAGGAAAAACAAAAGATATCACTGTTTATTTGAATGGGAAAGAGGGGCAATAAATAAAGTAGACTTAGAATCAAATCTAACAAATCTTGTTCATGCATTTGTTAAAATTATATTATGACAGCTTAAACAAGGATGTTTAATAAAAGCAGTGGGTAGCTTTTAAAACAGAGATAAAATGGGTTGTCTGAAAGCTCACATTTATAACTAGGCACTGTTAATGAGTCTTTTGCCTTGAATGATCATCCAGAGGATTAGACGGCCACTTGAAGCAATTACTTTTTCTTTGACATTTCCATGATTGAGCTTCTTTAACGATATAAATTGCAGTTAGCCTTGCCATCATAAACCACAAAAGCAATTTTTTCCTCAAGATCAGAGGCGTAGCAGGCATCGGTGTTCTGTGGACCAAATTCTTCTTCAGTAGATGAAGTCAGCCATTCTAGGAATCCAACTAAATGTATTTGACTATTCTAACATAAGCAGTACAGACAATCACCACTATGTGCCCCATTACACACTCTTAAACAAGAATGACAAAGAGACTGCTATTTTGCCTGGCACTTGAAAAGGTAAAAGAATCTCACAGCTGTGTTCCAGTAGATTTTATGGTGCAGGATGCTAAGATTGTGTTACTTTGAGCTAGATTTTGGGAGAACTATTTGAGAAAGGATAAAGGAAGTATATGGAGTAATTCCTTCCTTCCTATCCTAGCTATGAGTATATAACATGTATATACACACCCCACTGTCCATCCGACACATTTCATTTAAAGAAGATTGATAGGATCACTGAATTCTGAAACTGAAAGAATCTTAGAAGGCATATAAAGGTTTTTTCCCCTTTATTTATTTATTTATTTATTTTACAAATGAGAAACAGGTGGAAAAAAAGTGATTTGCCCATGGTAATTCAGCTAGTTAGTGAGAAATTCTTACAAAAAAAGAGAAATATTGGGGCTGCAATTTTTTTCATTTATCCAAATTCTTTTAAAATGTTATTTTTGACATTTGTTTTATTTATACAGGAAAAGGGCAGAATCTGACTCTAGAAAAAGCAGTATACCAAACAGTAAAGAGGTTCCTTCTCATCATCCAACTGACCCAGTCGAGCTGAGGCGCCTCAATTTTCAAACGCCAGGTAAAAAGGACCACTTATCTTTCTGCTCTGTCTCTCTGGAAAGCTTTTAGAATTCAGGGAATAGTGTGCCTCTAGACACAAATAGATTGCTGCCCTGAATCATTGCCTTGTGGCCAATTCCCGGATGTGAATATTGATGAGATTTCCAGCACTGTAAGTCTGACAGAAATTATGTTCCTTGTTCCTTACCCAAAGTGTAGAGTATTTCTTTTTTCTTTTTTTTCTTTTTTTATTTTGAAGGACAACACCTGCGGCATTGTTAGGGCATAATGTATATTAAATAGTAACAGTGGGATTGATGTTTAAGAAAGTGTATGTTTCATCCTCTAAAATGACTGCACACATCATTTACAAAATTTAGGAAAATATAGGTTACCATCCCCCACACATTCTTTCCCTTTATTTTTCTTATTCCCTAAACCAAACCTCATTCACTAGTGAAAATTTCTTAGTTCTTTACTTTGGGCATACATAATGTGACTGGCAATAAGGAAATATCTTTGCCCCTTAAAACAAATAACATTAAAGTGTTACAACAGATGAAACCAATATTGCCACAGAGGAATAGTTTAGCAACATGGTGATCTATCTTTGAGCTATGTCTCTGTTATTCAAGACATCTGGATTCCTAAAAGAAAGTGCCAGACATAGAGAAGAGAAGAAAGCCTCAATAAAGTGAGTGGCACTAGTTTTACATCTTCTGATAATAAACAAAGCAAACATGTCACTTAGGTTTTGTATTCACTTAAATTTTTATTATGACCTTATAACTTAAATAAGTAAAAAATTGCTTGTGTTTAGAATGCAAAAGCTATATGAAGTTTCAAATCTAATTCCAACCCAGATTTATCAAAATAGACCCAAATGCCCCTGAATTTAAAAGACATGACTTCTTCCACTTTGAATTTCTCTTTTTCCACAAAATAAATATTTAAAATTAGAAGTTATTTTTTGAAATGAAATTTTAAAATGCTTACTACTATTTTATTAAGGAACCTGTTAGTCATTCCAATAAGTTATCATCTGAGAGAGATGTTAATAATGCTCTTAATTTCTTTTGAGCAACCAACAAATGAGTAACCTTTTAAAAATTTCATTCTAGTTAAGTAAATTAAAAATCTAGTTTTTAAGTTATTTAAAATAGCAACACATACATAAACATATAGACACTATCTACATATATACTTTATTTGGCTTCAAGTATCCACATATACATTTATCATACATATGTATCCTTATCAATTTAGAAAAAGGAAGAAAATATTTATTTTCTTTTTTTTTTTTTTTTTTTTGCTGAGGCAATTGGGGTTAAGTGACTTGCCCAGGGTCACACAGCTAGGGAATGTTAAGTGTCTGAGACCAGATTTGAACTCAGGTCCTCCTGACTTCAGGGCTGGTGCTCTATCCACTGCGCCACCTAGCTGCCCCGAAAATATTTATTTTCTTAAAATACCATTTATTAGGTCCCCTGACATTTTTAAAGGCTTATAAATACAAAGCATGATAATATTCATATAGAATTGATGTTTTAGCTAATTCTCATAAAATTATTTAATGTTAAATTATGGATAATGCAGAATACTTTAAACATTCCCCTGGTAATGTTAATAGACCTTATATGCTTCTCAGTTTGGTTATATCCAAAAATTTTAAACTTTGAAATTTAATATACTTGTCTGGCTTTGTTGAGCAGAGATGAACTCAAGAACCCTGTCTGGTCATTCTTTAAGACAGACATGGAGTGCCAGAGAAATAAAGGAATTTTATTTGAAAGATAACTTCTTTCTACCTTTTTTTTTTTTTTTTTGAGGGGCTTCCTGGTATACTCATTCCCCTGATGATTGTACTCCTATGGTATAAGGCAAAAACAACAGAAGGATTTACCAGAACCCAGAATGTAAGGAAAAAGAGTCAATCAGTAGCAGAGAATGAGAGAAGCAGTTCCACTTTAAATGAATAAATTGGGAATTTCACAGCAAAAGTGATTTGCAAAACAGCATTACAACTTAGCTTAAAGACAATTCAAAACTTGAATGAAGAAGTATTTTGACTTAGGATGTTCCTTTCCCTTCTAGCACTCCCTTTACTATTCCCTTGTTTTTTATGTGGTTTGGCAAAAACAACTAAATCCTAAGGAAGCCTTTGGCAGTTGAGTATTGCCAGTTGATGTGGGAACATTCCTTCTATTTCCCAAAGGGAAAATGAAATATTTAACATATCATATGAATATGAGTTGGTAATAAATTCGGTTATCCCTTACAAAGTAAAAAAAAATTGGGGCAGCATTTCTTAACAAAGATGTTTTGTACTTTTAAAGTGTCATCTTGACTTGTAATGAGAGTAAATTGGGGCAAAGGAGCGAGGGGGGTGGGGCAGAAAGGACAGAAAAACAATATCCTTAAAATTCGTTCCAGGCACATTTTGCTTAACCTTACAATTTGGAATCTTCCCTACCTTCTAGTTCATAGCCTTTCTCCCATTTGTTCTATGCACTTAGCAAAGGATCCATAGCCATCTGCCATTTCTCATTCTTCCTGAGTAAGTCCTCCACCCCTACCACCAAAATCATTTGGCCATCTCACTTGACTAAGTACCCCTAAGTATTGATTATCACATATTCTTTGTTGAATGTGCTCCATTTCTTCTGGAGAATGAAAAAATAGAAAAAGGGAGGAAGGGAAGAAGACAAAATGGGAGGGGAAGGAGAGGCAAAGAGATAGAGACAGATACAGAGAGAGAGGGAGAGAGAGTATTATTGCCATTGTTGTTTTATTTCTCTTAAACATAAATAATCAGCCCTTTGGCAGACAAAAAATAAGCTTATCATTTATGTGTACCACATGTTATATCAAGTTCTCGAATATAGAGTTCAGAGATAAAATTCTAAGAATTTTAACTTAATGAGGCTTTACTGCATATGCATAATCTGTTTGCATGTATGCCAATCCTTAAATGTTATCATTACTCTATCATATTTACTACTATTAAGGGTAAAGAGACAATTAATATTTGAGGACTTCTAACCTCAAAGAACATTGATTATTACAGATTAGAGACTTCAAAGTTCTACTTTGAATAATGAGGGACAAAACATCTCTGCTAAAAATAATGGCAAAAAGTAAAATAAAAAATTATATTTATATATATATGTCTATATATACAAACTCTTAAGAACTAGAAAGTACTTTATAATTTCTCTAAATTTTATTTCATTTGAACTATGGTAATTTTGTGAATACAAGATATGTCTTTTTTATAATTGGTTCTGTGAAAGGATTGGCTCTGGAAAGAATCATGATATTTCTGAATGCTGCTTGAATTCTGTTAAAAATGAATTTGAATATCATATATAAGAAACATAATATGAATAAAGGCTGCTGCTAAGATCCACAAATTGAATGACCCAATATTTCTCAGAAGTACATATTTCAGTATAATCCCAAATCACTGAATTTCTCAACAAACATACATACCTGAACTAAGTAAATGGATAGAGAATAGACTTGGCCACTAATAATGTCTGAAATTAGTTATTGTATGTGCTTTGGAGAAGGATTACTAATACGTTACCTTTTCACTTATTTGTGAGATAAATAATTTTGGTATTCACCATGCCAATCATGACTTTCCAGTTGCAAATGGATAGATGCCAAATTAAAAATTCAACAAAAATGTTTCAGTTGCTATTAAAACAAGTATTGCTCCAAGCACCGAATGCCACATTTTCTAAAACTCTATATCAACAAAAGAGGAACAGCACACAGGTTTACATTCAGATCAGGCATCCCTTTTCCCCTTATGTATTTTTCATCAAAGGGGACACTTATTTTATTAAAGCTTATATGCCACTATGTATCTGTCCAGTTGCATTCATTGCTTTGAAATATTCCCTCATCAGAGAGATTGTTGATATAATTATTTACAAATTAATAATAAGTTTGTGATAATTAGTGTGTAGGGAAAGCAAATTCGGTACTTAGCATGCTACCTCAAGTATTTTACTAGGTCATATTTGATTAGCATCATTAACTCAGTAAGTAAGGTTGGTAAATCACTAAGGCCTTCAGGGATAGAGTTGAGGATAAAAAAGCCCTTACCAAAGATACTATTGAAGGAAGTACCCAAGAAATCTAATATAACTTCATTATCTTTCACTGTCTAGGGTTTTAACTAGTTTACCAATAAGTTTGCTTTAATAACTAAATTCCAGCTTTAAGTACATGCCAGCATAGCCAGTCCCAGGTTCAGTACCAAACCATTTATTTCTAGGCATTTTAATAAATATTTATCAAATTGAACTAAAATAGAATGATTGACTTTTAAAAATCTATGGTACAAATCTTCACTTCCAAAGTGATCTAATATTCTAAAGGATTGTTATTAATGAATGAAAATTAAAATTATTATAGAAGTCACTAAGATATTTTGAAATAAAAGAAAACTAAAGCATATGGTGACCCACATAGGCTCAGATTTACAAATATGAGATTTACATGGTGTTTAAATTACATGGAGAATGCTAGCTTGTCTTTTAATTAAAAAAAAAAGCCTAATAATAATTAGACTGCTATCTTATGCTTATAGAATCTTTGTTCTCAGACTCCAAGAGTCCTTTGAACAACTCCAAGAGTCCTTCACTCCTTTTTCTTACTCATTTTTTTATTTGTAGGAACCAAATATTGTATCTCTTTCTTTTAAAAAAAATTTAAAGAATATCCATTCTTCATTCTGAATTTATATTGTCAAAATCTTACATAAATTTGGTAACCTATGATATCCCATGTATTTCTCATTAAAAGATCAATTATCTTTTTAGCATGCATTTGAGGTCCATTTTATTTTATTTTATAAAAATCCACCATATAAAATTGTCAATATATCCATTCATATAAGATTTATTCTGCTTTATATATGAGGATTCCCCTTACTTAAAAACAAAAACAAAATCAATAAGGTAATTGTGAACACAATATATATTTAGCATTTAATTTAGTATTTAAAATTCTATAAATTATGTCAAAATAAAACATATATTTAATAAATAAGTATTTGCCTAATCTAATGGATTAAGTATTTTGTAATATATATTTTTGATATCTATCTTTTGTTTATATGTCACCTAAATTTCCCTCTGTATTTCTTAACCTCTGTCCTTCCAAAAAATCATGTTGTATAAAAAAGATTTGGGTGAATTATTAGTAAAGTTTTTGGTGATAAATTTGAGGTTCAAATGAACCATTTAGCTTCTTTCTGCACCACAGCCTCAGAATGTCCTCCCAATTGTCTCAGCCATAAATCCTATAAATTCTCTGTCATAGTGCCAGTTGAAACAGTTTGAATAATACAACCCCAAAAGAACAGTTTTATTTAGAAAATTTCAATGTCATTTTGTTTTTCCAACTCCATGTAAAGATAGTTTTTAACATTAATTTTTGTAAGACTTTGTGTTCTGAAATTTTTTCCTTCCCTCTCTTACTTCCCTGTTCTCCAAGATAGCAAGTAATCTGATATAGGTTTAATATGTACAATCCAAGAGCAGTTCTTTTAAAGGAGTATAAATGCTATTGTGAGACTATTCACACCCTTTTAAAAGAACTGATCTTGAATTGTACAATTTGTGCCCCACTGTAGTCTTAATGAGTACTTCATTGTGGCATTTATGTGATCTCAATTTTTTGAAGGTTTTGTCATTAAACCACATCCTCTGACCAGCCTTACAAAGGTGAACATCTTTCAAGTATGGGACTCATGATAAATTAATCTTGTACTGATACAATACTGATGGACAATAATTAAACTCCTGTTATTTAAAAAAATAACTTTTATAATTGTCTACAGGTATTATTTTTCTTATGGACTTATGGGAGACTATTATATAAAATAATTAAAATATTTGACATTGAAGAATTTCTTAAAACAGATGAATAGTACTCTGAAAAAGATTCTCTCAACTTGATTTCAATTTCTTTCTGGATTAATTGTTCCTTGTCTGAAAATTATACAAGACCTCCCTAAAGAGCATTTTCCTGTTGACAGTGATAATAATGTTCAGACTTTTCTTCAAAGAGGATCTATAAAGTTGTTTATTCTTTTGCAGTCATAAAAATTAAGGGGCATTTCATTTGACTTAAATCAAGAATGGGATAATATATCCTCAGTGTTGTTTTCAGTTTTAAAAGTGTTTTGGTTTGTGCCACCTTTTAAATAAAAATAGTCTTAACTTAACTAATCCCTGTGGATTGTGAAGCAGTCTGCACTGAAGGAACATTGAATTGGGGAGTCTGGATTCTTGATGTCTTAGCCCAGTTTTGATACTAAGTTGTTGTGTGACTGAGCAAATCACAACCTCTCAAAGCCTCCATTTCCTTGGCAAATTACTTCCTTTTTGTCATTTAAAGTTTCCCCTTCTGTAAAATAAAGGAGATGAACTACAACATTTCCAAGATGCCTTTTAGTTCCTTAACTATGGTTCTTTGTCTCTATTGTTTCCCCTGTTCAAAATATGGAAAAAGTTGAATTTCAAATCAGTGAAATAGTCTTAGAGATTGAAAGATGTGAAAGATCATTTACTCCAATACTCTCATTTTACAGATGAGGAAAATTAATTTATAGGATGGGGAGCTGAAGAGGGAATGATTTGCTCAATATCAGAGAGCTACTGAGAAGTTGGGACTAGATCTTTTAGTCTAATGTTTTTCAAATACATTACTTTGATTCTTAGACAAAGAAATTTATCTTATTTTTTCTAATGGCTTCTAATAATTCTGAAATATTAGCTCACTCTGTAAAATTGGGGGTGGGGGTTTAAAAATCTTGTTAAGAATGATATCATATCATAGGTACAGTTTAAATTTAAATATTGGTTTAGGCCCAATGCAGGAAAATAGTTTTCCTGGTGAAGCATCAAGCATTAATAACTCAGTTTGCTCTTCCATCCTCTTTTTTTGGAGAGGAGAATGCTTGAACCTTTTTGAACATTGTCCTAAGAGTAATGATGAAAACCATATTTAGTGCATGCCAGAAGTGAATATATTGATCGCATCATTGATTATTATGGTCTTCTACTACTGTTATACTAATTTGTTTCCCATCTCCAATTGGCTTTACTTTTTACAGCTTTGAGCAGTAATTCAGTCCCCTACGCCTCTCTGATTGGCTCTGTGTCCTCCCTCTCTAGCCAAACTACCACTCAGTCCTTATATGATAATAACTCTCTCCCACGATTCGCTCGAAAAGGTCTAAACATCTTTGTCTCTATTATTTTCTCTGTTCAAGCACTGTTATGGATGTCCTCATCAATACACTTCCATATCTGAATAAGCCTAGAGTCTTTTGTGCCTTTTCACTTTCATACTTTCCATTGGGGGTGCTTCATCTGGATGAGATCACTTTAATTATTGTATCACTGTCACACCACCAAATCTATAGCTCAACTTAGAGGAACACCATCTAAATGGGGCCCTCCAGACAGGGGCTCCAAATTTATTAGTTGGTATGAATATCAGTGTGGGAACTTCCACATTCAAGAAACATCATCTTTGATTGGGTCTTCCACTTAGTCCTTGGTTGACTGGCCACATATCATCATATTCATTAATACTGAATCTTCACAATTCACAGTAACATGTATGTATCATTGTAGAAGGGAAATCTTTCTACTTATTTTATCAGAACCAAAATATTAGAGGCAATTGATCATAGCCTTTCATAAGGACACTATTGGGTGACAATAAAATGTAGCACAACTTTTAAAATGGTCAAAAATAATGACCCAGTCATGTTGACATATGAAATAGACATTCCATTGAATAATGCCTTCCAGAGATTTACAGTGACATAAGAGAATTGTCAACATGACTTCCAGTTTGAGCCCCTCACTCATTCCTTTTTCTCCTTTTGTCACCTCAAAGACTTTGCTGGGGTACACTAGTTCGGATTTTTGTAGCCAGCTGTGTTTTCTTCCTATAAGTGATGAGTCAGTAGTCTCATTCCATTCTATGTATACTAAAAGTAATCAGGAAGAAATAAAATACAAAACATTTGGGGTCTTGGAACAGAAGGATGTGGGACTAGAGGGAATCAAATATAATTGTGGATCTTTTTTTTTTATAAGGAGTCCATTAAACTGGCATATTGTCAGCTGGCAGCCTGTACTAGTTGCCCCACATCTATATCCCTGTCTCTTTCTCCCTCTGTCTTCTTCTGTCTCTGTGCCTTTGCCTTCATTTGCTCACTTTCTTGCAACTAGTTTTCCTATGAGCAGACAAAGATGTTTACACCTGAAGTAGATTGTAGGTATCCCTGGGGGTTGATAATGGCCATTCTGGCCAAAGCTCATCAATCTCTTAGTGTGGCCAGGAGAACTCTATCCCCTATCACTGCAATCTGCTACGAGTGAAAACATTTTTGAAAGTCTAATTGTTTGGTGTCTGATTTTTGTCTCCAGTGAATTCTTGTCTATGAACAGTGCTGCATGTTTCTCTAGTTGTCCATAGTCGCATGTGAATGTCAGTCACCTCGAGCTTTCATGAAACACTGACACAAAAACATTGTAAAATGTTCCAATTCTATTCAGAATGTAAACTGAAACCTCCAAACCTCTGGACATTATCATCATCATCATCATCATCATCATCATTATCATCATCATCATCATCATCATCTCCTTTTAAGTACCAATCTCTCCATTTCATTTTTGACAAAAAGAAAAGTTACTTATGTTTTGTTTTATTTACACCATCATTTCCTTTGCAGGTTCAGGTGTATCCGGTTACGCTGGTAACCTTCATCCAAGTTAGTTTTCCTTGATTATACATAATTTAATTTTTTTTATTTTGTTAAAATACTGTTCTGTCTCCCTTTAGGCTTTCTTCAGTATCTGTTTTATAAATTCACCTTTCACCATTCATTTTCATGCAATTTCCATCTCACATAATAGTGCAGGAGAAGGAGTTTGAAATGTTATTACTCAAAGCAGAAGTCGACATCAGACCTAATTGTCTCATTTCCCCCTATCTAGCTAACTTCATTGAGTCATGGCACAATAATGCTTTCTTTTACACCAGGAATGTGAGCTTGGGGATCATGCTTGATGACTTTTCATTTGGCTTCAAAACTCATCTCTCCAGCGCATGTCCTGCTTTGAGTAACCAAACTATCTGCCTGCTTTCTCACATAAAACATCTTAACTACTTACATATTTCTAGCCATTTCTAACTATTGTATTTTCTATATTTTGGAACTGTTATCAGCCTTTACATTGAGTTTTCAAAACACGTCCCTTTGTTTCATTTTAACAGGCATGGCTAGCCATCCTCCCATACCGATTTTGGAACTTGCTGATCATATTGAAAGGTTGAAAGCTAATGACAACCTGAAGTTTTCCCAGGAGTATGAGGTAATGCTCTCAATATTCTGATGCACCGTAATACTCTCCTGACTTTCTCTTTCTTTGACCACATTTCTGAAAATAACTTCCTTCACTGGTTTTGTTTTTACAAATCATTAGGCAGTGCTAGGATCTATTATAAAGCAGTTGCTTAAAAAATGGAAATAAAATGGGTTCCCATTGATCAGGAATTTCTGAACAAATTGTGATATATGAATGTAATGTAATACTATTGCACCATAAGAAATGGCAAATAAAAGAAATAAAATATATGCTAATGAAATAACCAACTTTGAAGAGAGATTATGCTTCTGCATGTTAGTTGCTTTCATAAAAGGTGTGATTGGTTCTCATTCATTATAGATTATTTAATGGATTTGATTAATCTTTTACTATTTGGATTCAACAAAACACTACTTTGATAATAACTTACATTTCTATAAAACATTAAGGATTATAAAGTACTTTTCTTCTAACAATCCTATGATGTAGTATAACTGTTAAAATGCTCAATTCACTTATGAGGAAACTAAGAAACAGAGATTAAATGATTTTCTCCAAGTTACACATATTAGGTATAAGAACCAGGAACTGAAACTCAAATCTTTTGAAACTCATGATACATAGCCAATGTATCATGAATTCCAAAGTGATGTATATGTACATGTAAACATGTACATGAATATATATTCATATACATGATGTATATAAACTGTACATGTACTGAAATGTCTTTCATTGTTTTTTTTTACTTGTTTGTTTTTTGGAGGGATGGATTAGAATCTCCATTAAATGATAAAATATAAGAGAAAATTGTATCTTGGGCTATTGTATCAGTCTTCCATGGATTAAAAATGCCATAATTGTATGGTAATGGTATAATTTAAAAATATTTAGGCCGCAAACAGGTGTACTATGCAGAACATGTGTTCCACATAAGTTGTGTGGAGTTTCAACTTTAATCACATCTATTTAAGATTGTAGAAATACAAATATAAAGGTGGAAGGGACCTCAAAGGTCACCCACTCTAAACTCTTCATTTGATGAAGACAGAAGATACTTGAGAAGTAATGTGGTCATCACACAAGTAGATGTGTCAGAACCAGGACACACTACATTTAGTTAGAGGTAGAAAGAAGTCATTTTATATTTTTATGGAGTTTTTAGATAATGTTATAATCTAATCCAACACAACATTAATAATGTTGCTATTAATTATGTTAGAGATTCAACTAAGGGAAGTGGATTGCCCACAGTAACATAGCAAGTCAGTGACTTGCCATCTTTCCATTATCCATTGTAAGCATAATTAAACATGAGAATATTTTTTTAATACAAAGTACCTTTTAATAATCAGAATGATTACCCTCTAATTCACCTTCTCCATTACTCAGCAATCTAAACCTTGAATGTTAGATTTCACATTGTTGAACGAAATCATACCCTGAATTCCTTGTAAACTTTGTCTACTGAGAAAGTTCTCTTGTGAGAAACAGAGTAAGTCTAGCATTTGCATCATTGTCACTTGACTCTTCCCTTATGAGTAAGTATAGCAGAGTATCATTTGCATTAGTATCTTGAAAATATTTTCCTCTCCCCACAAAGCTTCAGTATCTCTACTGCACAGGGATGGTGCTTTTCCAAAATATAGTTATTGGGTTTTTTTGTTTGTTTGTTTGTTTTGGTTTGGTTTTAGTAAGATTATATTTTTAAAGCACTCCATCTTTCTTGAAGGATATTTTGTTTCAGAGCTCCTCAGTTTGGAAGAAAAAAATTGTTCTTCTTACTGAGGCTGGACAACTTAGTATGGTAGAATATCCCTGGTTGTGAACTCAAAAGACCTGAGACCCAAAATCACTAGTGGCAGTTATGACCTGATAGTCACTTACCTTCCTTTTGAGCTTCATCATTATCATTACATTCCCTTAAAAATAGGATCATTATGAATAAAATACCTTATGAACTTAGACATCATTCAGGTCCCTTCATCTAGTATAAATCTGCATAAAACAAAATACAATATTGGAATGTAAATTAGTTTTGGTTCACCCAAATGGTTTCTTGCTCATCTCTTTCTCTTTCCTCACTCCTAATTTTAATGGAGCACTTAAAATGATATATTGCTGAAGTCATTCCTAGGTATTTCAGGGCTCTGGGCTTCAGGTTGCAGATTGGGACTCAGAGAGCCAGGTCTTTGAGAGATACTACTTGCATAAATATGAATTATCTCTTCACTAATTGAAATTTTTACCTGTTCAACATCTTTCTGGGGTTTTTTTCAGTAACTCAAATGAGAAGTTATTAGAAGTTTTCTTTTTTAAAAAATATAGTTACAAATCTTTAATTGTAGAAAACTTCCTGGTGCAGTGGATAGAGAGTTAGACCTTGGGTCTACAAGAATTGAGTTCACATTTGCCTTAAATATTTGTTAGCTTTATAATCCTACCTAGGCACATCACTTAACATCTCCCTAAGCTTCCTCCTCTGTAAAATGAGGAAAATAATAGTACCTTTCCTTCCAGAGTTTTGAAGATCAAGTGAGATTTCAAAAGTGCTTTGCAAATCTTAAATTAATAATAAAATCTATTTTTATTATTCTTATCATTGTTGTTATCCATGTGCTGGCTTAGGTGGAACAGGGATTTTTATTTTCCATAATTAACCCATGGAATTATTCTCTACAACCTATTACTATAGAAGAAACCATGGCAAGGAAAGAAAGAGACCAAGTTTCTAATGCTAATTCTACCATTAACTTGTAATGGGACAGTAGGCAAGCCCCTCATTGGATTAAATTAGTTTTCTTATCTAAGAAACAAGTGTGTTGAACTAGATAATCTCTAAACTCCCTTTCCCTCCAGTGATCTAGAGATTACTATAGTATTTGCTCATACCATAGAACACAATATTGTATTTTATCAACATATAATAGTTGACAGCACCTGTTAAGCATGAAAAATCACCTTCTTCACTATAGTAACTTATACCTCATCAGAAAATTCCACATGTAAAGATATCCTAATAAAAAAAAAAAAAAACTCTCCTAAAGATATCCTAATGACATTCATTGAACTAAAGATAAGAAGTACTCCTTGAAAATTGCTACAATTTACAATACTAGTCATCCATGGTCTAAAGACTCTAGTAACCACAGATGTGAGGTAGCTTTCAAAGGCTCTTTCCAGTCCATCATTATGATGACTTATAATTAAAGCACTCATTTTCTGGATGCATAGATGTGCTGTAATACAATATCCATGCAAGTGATATTTAACTGTTATATATTCATCAGTGATGCTTAGATTAGGGATCTCCCTCTATGCATTAAGTCATCGTTCTGGGCTAAAAAAGAGCCATTTTACTCATTATCATCTGTTGAAATAAAATTTTAGGTTTTGTTTGTAATTCAGAATATGTAATTCAGAGAAATCCAAAAATAGAGATTTTATTACTTTCTGGTACCTATACTTTGTTTAACACAATCATTGAGAGGCAGAATTTTAATAAGGAAAGGAAACTGGATCTCAGGATGAACTGGGTTCAAGTGCCATCCCTGATCCAAGCCAGATCTGTGACACCTGGGCAAGTCACTTAAACATTCAGTGATCCCAGGCTAGTTAGTTGTAAATTAGAAAACTTTTTTGCTCATCTGCATTCTTTGAAGGAACTGAGCACTTGCCTTTGCTGTTGAAACCACAGACACAGAACAACACTAACAACAAAATAATTATTGGATAGATTCTGGTATGGGCTGGAGTTACAGTTCAAATAAAGCAAGCCAATTATTAAATTTTCATTGTGAGCATTTACATCTTGGAAATTAGAAAATACCATAAATCAGGACTTGGTGTTTTATTTTGTTGGTGGTCTAGATCTAAGAAGGTGATAGAGAAAATATTAATTCAGACCCAACTAATAGTTTGAAAGCTCTTCTCATGAATTCTGGGGCCAGAATAAGAGGAAATTAGTCAAAAGACCTTCCTAACTGAAATTTCTAGAGAATCAGATCATGATATGTCTTTGTCTATCCACTGGACTTCTTCCTAGGTTCTACCTCATAGGCTTGAGTACTCTGAGTTCTAGGGAGTTGTTCTAGGTAAACACAAACAATTTTGATTACAAAATAGATATCTTTCATTTGAGGACCAATCTAACTAATACGCCAAGGGAAGATATCTTTCAATGGAGGTAATACTTGTATTGGTGAAATACTAAATTACCAGAAGAGAATACAGTTTCCTAAGAGAAATTATAGAATTATGTTTGCTGGTAAGGACTGAGAGGATATAGAGGGGAATATTTAAAAATATTAATTTCTGAAATGTTAATGTACATCGTTAAAGTGTCAAATTAGTGTCAAATGATCAATGGATTATTTAAGGGAAGTCATGAATTTAAGCTGTTCTCTTTCATTTCTAAAAAAAAATTCTCCAATATTCTAATGAAAAAAAAGAAGAAAAATTGAAATAAATAGCAGACATCTTGAAAATTTTTAAATAATTTTCTTTAAATTACCTTATGTGTCAAAGAAAAAAATGTGAGGAAAAGCACCCTTTTATAACCTGTGTTAAGTTTGCTACACTGGATAAATGACAAAATGGAACTTACCTTCAAAAGTACAATGTGTAGTCCATTGTCGAATCATTGAAGTGGAACTGACCACTAATTTGCACCAGCTTATTGCTAAAAGAAATAAGTGTCAAGGGAAGATATGTGAAAGTGATACACTTCTTTTATTAAGGTCAAGGAAAGAAGAACGCACATGTAAATGTGATGAGACATTTTCTTCCTCCCTTTATGTTGGCTTTAGTCTCTAGGTCAAATGTTAAACACTAATAGGTGAGCAAGTTTTGATCAGTTTGTTCATGGTCTCAGTAGGCTGGTATGCAAGATCATAAAAATAGCCTTGCATAGTCATTGTGTAGTGGTTGAAAACTTTTTTTTTTTGGTTTGTTTTTTGAAAATAGTCAGAAGATAATATCTCAGAAAGCAGCTACCAGGATCTTCCAGAAGAATTAATTAGTACTGTTGTCAAAGCCAGAATGCTAATCTGATTTATCCAATGTTCTGTCCTTTAAGACTTTCTTCTTTAATTTAGCCTAGAGTCTTGCCAAAGATGAAGGAGATGGTAGAGGTTAAGGTTAGATGATTTTCCAGTTTCAGCACACTCCCATAGTTACATAGTCATAAGTAATTGTTTGGCAGGGTATTTGTCTTCATCAACAAACATTGAATGAGGGCTTGCTTACCTTGGTGGGACATTGTGCTTAATGAAAGGTAGGTTAGGGAAAGGTATAAGACCTAATCCCTGGCTTCCAAAAATATGCTGAGGATATTGGACACATCCTTTAAAATGGAAAACAATTCAGTTTATACTTCATGCCTCCCCCACACTTTAGAAACACTAAACAAAAGTATACACAATCTTGCTGATTACAATTTTCATAGAATATAGTTCCTATATTCTAAAAGTTAGTGTAAAATTCTCAGCAAAGTTTTGTGAATAATCATACTCTGGAAACTTAATTTCTAGATCACTTCATTAAATTGATTGGAAAATTATCACATTTGACCATTTCAAGATCTGGATTTCAATCCTGGTTCTAAAACATAATAGTCCTCTGACCTTTGCTAACTACCTCAGTGTTCTCCTTCCTAAAGTAGGAAAGTGATTTCTATTCTCTAAAAAAGTCACCATCAGCATCAGCTTGGAAACAGAGGCACAACTATGCTTGGAAACAGAGAGAGATAACTATGGATGATTAGTCACAATCATGGTGACTAGCAGAAGCAATCAAGCGAGGTCCTATGGAGGAGGTAGCAGTTGAGGTGGGTCTTGAACCTAGAATAAGACTGGGATCTAAAGAAAGCAGTAAGCATTCAAAGCACAATGAATGGTATAAACAAAAACATAAATATAGGAAGACATGAATTCGATGGAATAAGACATGTGTCTTGACTAGACTGGTTGTATAGGGAAATTGAGGTAGCAGGTTAGAAAGAAATTTATAGGTGTGTAACTTTTAGTCTCTATTTAAGGATTGGGTTTTATTATTCAGATGGCAATGAAACATTGAAAGATTTTCATTTTGTATGTGGGGAGGGGGTACAAAGTGATACTGTACACGTGAGATTACCAGCAATATGTAGCATGGATTGGACTTGTAGTGACTTATATATATATTTTACACATATGATCATTACAGACTACTGGCAGTATTTGAATTATGATTAAACATTTTCTGAATATTCAGTATGTCAGGAATGGAGACAGGGACCTGGGCATGGAACTTAGCTATTACTCTTTATTTCCCAGCTACCATAGAAGAAACTTTCCTTTATTCCCCATAGGTGTCCTCCCTCCTTAAATGCTTTGTATTTATTTTGTGTGTGGCACACACATGCATACTGCCTCCCTTAATAGAATATAACCTCTATGAAAGAAGGAACCATTTGATTTATCCCTACTGCTTAGCACAGTTCCTAACACAGAATAGGTATTTAATAAAGGCTTAATGACTGACTGATTTATAGGTTTAATAGACTTTTGTAAAATGAAATTACTTGAAAGTTTATCATTAAAACAATTCTTTTATGAAGTGATAGCAATCTGTATTAGAGTAATATAACTTATGAACCTGTTTCCCAACAAATTTAGTCTTAGTTCATTTCATCCAACTTGTAATGGTCCTATAACCCTAAAATTCAATTTTAATCAATTCAACAAATAAGCATCAGGTACTCTCTGTGTCCCCAACACTGTGCCAGACAAATTCAAAAGAGAAAAATGATAAAATCCCTCCCCAGTTTTAGGGAAGAGAAATGTCAGTCATGTATGTATTAAGTGCTTATGTGTGCCAAGAAGTGTTCTATATGCTAGAGACACAAAGAAAGGAAATTCACTCATTATTCATGTTCAAGGAGCTCTCATTCTAACAGAGAAGACAATATGTACATGGTATATACATTGTAGTCAGAAGACCCTCATAGCTGAGGAGACCAAGAGGGGCTTCTGTGGGTCTGAGTTTAAGAATATTGAAGAAATCCAAGTAAGTCAGAAAGTGGAACTGAAGGGGCAAAGAATTCTAGGTATGAGAGAAAGGCAATGTACAGCCAGGAGAAAGAGTGTCATGGGTGAGATATAGTAAGAAACCCTATGTGGCCGAGTCCCAGAGTGCATGAAGGTGAATAAAGTGTTTAAAAGACCAGAAAAGAAAAGATCAGGTTGTGGAGGGCTTAAAATACCCAAAAGGAGGATATGTGTGTGTGTGTACATACAGACATAAATATGTGTGTGTGTGTGTGTGTACACACACACACACATATATATACATATATATGTCTACATATATGGATGTGTGTGTGTGTATGTATTGAGAAGGAAGAGAACACATTCAGTTTTGAAATCTGTAATGCAAAGATTTGGTTTATTTAAGTCTTTCATGCAAAGCAGTCTCATCTTTGTCAAAAGAAAAAAGATCTCTATGGTACTCTGGGAGGCTCTGAAGGGTATCTTTAAGTTACTGTGTTCACATTATAAAACACAGGTGTAACTTCTTTACTAAACTCTATGGGTGTGAATTATCTTTGATCCTGAAGACAACTAAAGATAAACTCATATGTCTCCTACCAGTTAGCATCCTGAATGTGCTAATAATTTTCTCCCATACTCAAGGCAAGAATCTCTCAACTGTTGTCTCTCCAGATGATAACGAAGTCTCTTATTTGTAATGTTCACAGCATTGTTCCCTTGTCTTTTCTGTTTTAATAACAGCAGGTATTTGCTCGGTACCTTTCTCTGACAAGCTTAAATCATCTTGCTGTTCCTATCTGATTAGTCTTCACAACATCCCAGGGAGGCAAGTTGAAGGAAAGGATGCATTATTTTCCCTATGAATAATAAAACATATTGAGACCCACAGAAGAAACATGAAAAGCTAGAAAGACCTTTGACTTATTCAGGGCTGGTTTTTTGCTCTAGACTAAACCCTATATAGCTTGTTTCCCAATTTGGCCTGAGGACAGATTCCTATAGTCTGAGTCTTTAACTAGAACAATAACACATATGCAGAAAATTACTGTGAAGAAATCACAGTTACTAATTTTCACCACATGACTATCCATGGGAAAAACCTGAGGTTTTTATGTGAAAAAAAGTATTTCTTCTCCCCCATGAGCTAGTCTCACCATTCCCAATGGTAAACATTGAATTTTTCATTATATACAAGAGAAAAATGCTTTATGACCAAAACAGTGACTACACAACAAAGTATTGCCATTTTCCCAAGGAAGAAAGAATGGTGGAAGAAGGGGCTGGGGGTGCTCCTTAATAAAGTGTACTAGAAGGCCATTTCAAATCCCAGAAACCATTATTCTTAGGGACATATTTTGTAATCCAGATACTCTATAGTAGATCAAGAGATTTTCAGTTCTTGTTGTCTTTGTGTTTATATTTTAAAATAGAAGCCCTACAAGATGGCCATGCAGATAAGGCTGAGAAAAGAGTCTACCAATCACAAATGCAACATTTATTTAATGCCTGCTCTGGATAATGTTTTTTTCTTCCAGCCTCAAGAATTGATTTTCATAAAAAGATAAAGTAGTAGGTGGTAGTAGTCTTTACTTAAATACAGTTATAAGAAGTATACCCTTCTATCTCTTTTCCTACCCTACCTCCTTACTGTCCTTTGACTTATCAGAGAAAGAAAGAAATTTCACAAAGTAAGACAGTTATTGTGATGCTGCTTTAACTGCAACTTTTGATTGGTGGCAACTAATCCATTCATTCTAAACTTAGACCTTAAAATGAGGATAGAATGATTCTGAATTTCCTGTTTCAAATTTCCTGACAGGGGGATGGGCCTCTTTGAGAGGTCATACCTTGTCTTATCTGCAACACAGAATAATTTGTCATTTTTCAACAATCCTATTGGGCATAAGTCTGTGTTAGGCTAGCTGTTAATTTGATATGCCAAGGATTTTTTTTTTATTCATTAGTGTAGGGAATCTCCCAAGCACAACAGATTACAATGTCTTGATGACTTTAAGAGATGGTTTTTGGTATTTTTTTTTCCTACAAAAAAATCATCACCCAGTGGTTGAACTTCTGGAATTCATTCTGTCTGACTAGAATGGTTCTTGGACAAAAAGCACCTGTTCTGCTACTGTACCCAGAAGCAATGGCAAGGCATCAGAGGAGTCCTTTAGTCCTGAGTGCCTAAAGCAAGGAAGACAGAAGAGTAGAAGAAATTACATGCACTGGGGAGACTTAGCAATGCCTTACAGGAAAATAAAAGTTTAATGTGCAAAATTTGTATGGCAATTGGAAAATATGTTTTTACCAAAAATTTCACGTTTGTTCCATAATTATAGCCTTATCTGCTGTGTGAGTTTAATGGTGAATCCATCAATCATAACTTCTGCTTAAAAAGCTTGTGGAATTTTTCTTTACTTTTCTAGCTTTTTTGAAGAAAAAAAATAATAAAAAAAATTATCAGTGGGCTTTGTTTTTATATAACTTTCACTTCCCAGTATGTCTTTCTCTTATCCCTTCCCTGAAGAGACATGGCCAGTATCAAAGGATAAATACAAATAAGAAAGGGGTAGGGGGCATCAGTTTAGTAAAGTTAACTAATAATATATCACCTGAAACTGACAATATATACAGTGTTCTGTTCCTGTAAAGGAGAAAGGTGTATGTATTTTCTCTGAAGAAGAAAACTCTTGCTAGTTTTTTCAGCTTAGATATCTATAACCTTTTTTTTTAGGCTGTTAGAATCATTTTTTTCTAATATATATTTTTCAGTTTCCTGTAAACTTTTTTTCATTGATACCATATATCAAATTTTGTAAGCACTTCATCTGGTATAGTACTTTGTTTCTCCTAATTTACAAGTAATATACTTTGATGTTTATAATTAGATTGTTTCCATCTTTCATACCTTTCTTCAATGTGTTTTACCCCTTCAATATGGGACTAAATTCCCATTTGACAGCTACTCACGCAAAAGTTCTTGATATTTAGAAAGAAGATTTTTGTCCTTCTTTTAGACCTCCTTTAACTAAATTCAATAAATATTTCCTCCATGAAAGACTTTGTGCTAGGTTCTAGGAATTAAAAAAAACAAAAACAAAAAGCATAATCCCTGACCTCAAAAAGGTTATACTCTACCAAGGGAAAAAGATACATACATAAATAAATTATGAGTAAAGTGAGAATCCAGGAAGAGTGTTTACAAAAAATTTGTAATGGAATAATACTTAAACAGAATTTATAGACTATTTAATAAGCTTCCTAGGAGGCTATATAATGCAGTGAATAGTACTTTGGATCTAGAATCAGGAAATCCTGAATTCAAATTCAGCTTTAAACACTTCCTAAGTGTGTAACCCTGGGTAAGTGCCTCAGTTTCCTCAAATGTTATTTCCTTATTTCCCAGAGTTGTTGCGAGTGTCAAATGAGATATTTGTAAAGCAATTATTACAATGCCTGACACATAGTAGGCCCTTAATAAATGCTTGTTTTCTTCCTTCCTTTATAAGTAAGGAACTTAAATCCAGAGAAAATAGATCACTTGCTCAAAGTTGCATCTAATAAGCGGAAGAGTTGGCATTTTAATCTAGATTCTTGGTTTCCAAATTCAGATTTTTGCTTCAGCTTGCCATTATTCCATCTAGTGCACCTCATTTTGCATCTGAAGAGATTAAGGTCCAGAAGAGAGAAGCAATGTGTTCAGACATGCTAAAATAATAAACATCTAAGCCAGAACCTAAATGTAAGGCATGACACTTCAATTTAAGTGTTTTCCACAACCTCTGGCAGTGTGAACAATTGGATAATTCATTTATCTGCTCACCATAATTTTTTTCTACTTTAACATCCTCTAGAGCCCTACACTTAGATGTAAGTCTCTTCCTTTATAAGAGCAAAATGGATATATATGTACATTATATATATATATATGTATATATATATATAAATTCTCTTACCAAGAACATTTTTGACCCCTGAAACATCAATCAAGACATCAGATGCAGTCAAAACAAACAATATCACAATTTGTAAATCCAAATGCAGAATATTTTCAGTAAAATTGACTTCCCTGCACCAAATATTTTACATATTTGCACATTGATGTACACACAGACACAGGCATGCATACTTGTGTATCACAATAAATGTGATTCAAGTGCATTTAGACTCTGTAATGCTTGAAATTGTAAAATTCAAGCCATGCAGAAAAAAAGTGGCAAATTAATTGCCACTGGCTTTTGTGTTAAAAACCAATTCATCAAGAAACTGGAATATATTGGGTAGACAGAACAGAGGAAGAACAAGAGAGGAGTGAAAAGATATGTATATATTTAGCCATAACTTTGTCAAAGGTTCTGTGTATCATTTTCATATTTCTTAATATGACACTTTGTGGTTGGTGGTTAACAATTAGTCTGAAGTTGTGACTCTAAGAATTCGAGAAAGTTGAAATCATGTTCTGGCAAGGTGCCTGGCTGCTCAAAATAAGCAGGTAGATTATCAATTCCAGTGGATAATATTTGTAATGAAAGGAAAATCCATTCCTTGAAATAAATTAGGCTTCACAAGTCTATTAAAGGGCTGACAAATGATATGAATTCTTTTTAAAGTACACATTCATATATATGAAATCATCTTCAAAGATTTTACCAAAGAATTTTGTGAAATAGTTGCCAAAAGTCACAAAAAATAAAAGGACACTTTAGACTTGCCAGACCATTTGCCCTTTTTTTTTCAGCTTGGCAAAAAGTACAGACATGCTTCATGCTTTAATTTCTCCCACGATCCCTGTATCATTAACCTTAACGTTTTATTCAAGTTTAAATGAATGATCGAACACATTATTAAAAGCATAGTCTCATGAGTTCAACAAGCTAACATCTAATATTCATGCTATTTGAAGAGAATTTCAAATAATAAACCTTAAGATACCACCACCCTCATCCCAGAAAAATTTAGGTTTAGATAAATAGATATAATATTTCTTCACATACCAGTTTTCATTTTAGCATAATTTTTTTTGCAATGAATCTACCTCCTCTCTATGACCTTGAGGTAGAGAAAGCATTGTAGCAAATGAGAATCAATGAGTAAAGTTAGCCAAGAGTGATGCATATTGAAGACTTACTATGTGGTATTGAATTCATATAGGTAGGTGGTTTTGGCTCTAACTTTCAACCTTGGGGAATTGTTATCCATGAGCCCTACAGTCAGCAAGGACTGAAGAAGAAAAATCAAAAATAAATAAATGAATATAATAAAGAATTCCAGCAAAACAAACAAACAAACTTTAGGAGCTCTTCCTTCTTTCTGTTCATTGATATATTCATATATACCTTGATAGCAATTCTTAGGCAGACCTCTCCAACCTTCAGATTTAAACTTTATAATAACAGCTCTCTATCATGCAGCAATATTTAGAGAAATATAGGAAGCCAGGATTTTAAGTATTAGAAAAGATTTTAAAGTTCACCTAATCTATAGTCATTTTGAAGATGAAAAGAAAGGGTCAGAAAGTGAGTTCAAATAAGAGTATGGAATGGCACAGTTGAAAGGATTTAGAAATTACTCAATCTACTCCCTTATTCTTAGGTTCAGAGATTTGACTTAATGACAGATTCAAATGAAATCAATATGTACATATTTAAAAACATGAATCTACTTACACTTAAATATATTGACTTATTAAAATATTATTTGCAGCCTGTAGTTGTCATTTTGTTGATATAGGTAATTACCTAGTAAGGAAAGTTCCCTCTATTTGTGCAGACTGGCAACTTGTTTGGGACTGATAACCTCAACAAGTGTTTTTTGGCATTGAATGGGGAAGAAAAGTGGTTAGAATGCGTCAGAGAAAGGAACTGAAGTCATATATTCCTAATTCCCAAGGATGGGATTCCATCCATAACACCATTCTGCCTCTGTGTAATAAACCCACAAACCAGGCCACATGACAACAACAAACATTTCTCTCATTCCATATAAAAACACAGATTGAAAATATAATAGTAATTTGGCACAGGTGATAAGGGTTATGGAAAACTATAAATTTCCTGGTAGTACTAATGCTCATAGGAAAAAAAATGGACTGACCCAAGGTTATAGAAGCATTAAGTCAGTCAATAGACATTTAATAAGCACTTATTATGTCACATGCTAAGTCCTGATGATACAAAGAAAGGCAAAAGGCTGGAAAGGTAGAAAGGAGGCAAGGTTATGAAGGGTTTTAAAAGCTAAAAAAGGCTTTTATCATTGATCCTAGAGGAAATTGGGAAGAAGACTGGAATTTATTGAACATGTTCAAACCTGTATGTTAGGAAGATCAATTTAAAACTTGAATGGAAGATGTAATGGAATGGGGATAGACTATAGGCAGGATCAAATAGACAATTGCAATAGTTTAGACATGAAGTAATGAGCTACCACAGTAGTTGCTATAAAAATGGAGAAAAGATGTGGGGGAAAAGAAGAAACCTTAAAGCTAAAAAATAGGTAGCATATGTGGGGTAAGCACAAATGTTGCAAGCTTGAATGGTGTGTGACTACTGGTTCTCTTGGCAATAATAGGGAAGTTTAGAAGGATGGAGGATTTTGCAGGAGACTGAGGAGAGATATGACAGATTCTGTTTCAGATGTCTACAGGACATCTATTTAAAGATGTCTAATATGTAGCTGGAGATAATGAAATGGAGTTGAGAAAATAATTTATTGTTGTTTCATCCTTTTCAGTAACCCCATTTGGGGTTTTTTTGGAGAAGATGCTGGAGTGGTTTGCTAGTTTCTTCTCCAGCTCATTTTGCAGATGAGGAAACTGAGGTAAATAGAGTTGAATGAATTGCCCAGGGTCACACAGTAATAAGTGTCTGAGGCCAGATTTGAACTCAGGAAAATGAGTCTTCCTGACTCCAGGCTCAGCACTCTATCCACTGAGTCACCTCGCTACTACCAAAGAGAAATAAATAGGTATGAGAATTATCTGCATAGAATTGATAATTTAACCCATAGAAACTGATGAGATCACCAAATGAGACAATATGGATGGAAAAGAGAAGGCCATTTCATTCAGTGGCTATTTCAAAGTGAAATATTTGGCAAAAAAAAAAAAAAGAGAAATGGTCAAACAGGTAGGTAAAGGACCCAGAAGAGAAACATATAGTGAAAACTTAGAGCAAAAAGTATCAAGCAGAAGAGAGTGATCAATAGTGTCCAAGATTGCAGAAAAAGCAAAAAATTATGAGAAGGTAAAAAAGACAATTATATTTGGCATTAATCCTTGGGAAAAAGTGGTTTTAATCGAATGATGAAGTCAGAAATCAGATTATAAAGGGTTTAAAAGTGAATGAGAAGAGAGGAAGTGAAGACACTTAGTATGGATGCCTTTCTCAAGCAATTTAACCATGAAATGGAGGACATATACAGATAGATAGCATGATGGAATCAACTGAAATTTTTGTTTTATTGTGTTTTTAAGAATAGGGAAGGTATGATTTTGGATGTATGTAGCAAAGAAGTAATCCATAGATTGGGGTTGATTGAATATTAGTGAGAGAGTGGATAATAGTGAGAGAGATTGGGAAAGCAATTGGAAAAGATTAAATACAATAAAAATTAAATCCATGTAGAGTAATTGCCCTTCCCAAGGAGAAGAGCCATCTCTTTGTGTGAAATAGTGGTAAAGAGGAGATAGTGGGAAGAGGAGCTCTAAGTGATAAGAGATTAAGAGGATGAGAAAAGAGAGAGCTCTAGACAAATATCCTTATTTTTTTTCCTTAATGAACTGAGACAAATTCCTTAACTAAAAGAGTAGGGCTGTATGAGTGGAAAGGAGATAAACATGGAAGATATGAAGATAAAAAACATATGATTTAGGAACAGATTGAATAATGTGTAAATTAGGCATCATTAGTTAATTCTCAAGTTGCAAGTCTGGGTAACTGGGGAAATATGTTTCCCTCATAATTATAGGGAAATTTAGAAAAGAAGTTATAGGGAAAAGAGAGATATGTTTTAAAATGTCTATAGGATAGTCAGTTCAAAATGCCCAGTCAGTAAAAGGAATTCAGGGGTTTGAAGAAACCACTGTGGTGAGTGAGAAAGTGAATGGATTATGGAAGTATAAAAAATTGCCGCAGTGAAATCCCTATTAAAATAAGGTAACATTAATTTGTAGTAGACTTAGTGTGGTTTCATGATTTCTTCAGTTTCAATTAACAATTCTCCCAGAATAACAAAGAAGCAGATCATAGATACAATCTAAGATTTGGTAAAGCATGATTAGTAATTGAGTAATGAGTGAGAGACTTGCTTGCAGAATTCAATGTAGATTTGAACTGGTTCAACAAATTTTCAAGATGAAGAAAGCACATGGTAGCCAATACAAGGGTGATAGCCTTAGGAAAGAAGTAAGGGGTGGAAAGATTAGAAGTTATCATGAGAAGAAAGAATAGAAGTGGTGATAAAAGATTGATCAGATAAAATCATTTTAGGATTTGTGAGCATGCAAATAGAACAATTGTTGGTGATGGTAAGATCAACAATGTGACCATCTGGGATGTATAGCTGAGGCAAAATGCTAGAATACATTGTAGAAATTGAATAAAGTTAGGTCTTTGAAGAAATAAATTCTGGGATTTAGTCTCAGGTCCCAGTCCCAGATTCAAGTCTTTTTCTTCTGATTCTTTGCACACCAATCCCAAGCTGGCAACCACCACCTGGGTCTTTGATAGAGGTGCTAATTTAGCTTGTATGAGGAAGGGTTCATTCAAGTTTATACACATGGTAGTGGTCTATGATAGTAGCAGTTTCCTCATAGTATAACTTGTAGGAACATTTACCATTGGAGTATTATACTGTTTCTCCCTTAGGTAACCAGTCACATCCAAGCCTGATAGCATTTATGTATAGTCACTCTGCACTTAACTAAATTTGTTGGTGAAAACATTAATCATAACCCTAAGGGTCAAGAATGATGATAATAGCCTTTTTTCGGTATTCTTATGGAGAGAAATCATGGGATCATATATTTAGATACAGAAAAGAGTCTTAGATATTAGGTAATGTTATATTATGTTACATTATATTGTATTATATCCTATTATCCTTCTCATCTTATCAATAAAGAAACTGAGACACAGAGAAATTTTTTTGACCAAGATCACATAGACAGGAAGATCATGAATGGCATTTGAACCTAGGACTTTTTTTATTGTATGCTGCTGTTGTTATAGCATTAGACTGGTATCCATGTGTTTGGGCCAATCCCGAAACAAATTACCAATTTCTTCCTCCTTCAGATCTAAATATCTTTCAAGAAAAGGAATGAAAAATAGTATTTTTTAGTACTTATCTCTCTTTTCATCATAAAAACATTTGCATGAAAACATCCCCTTTGCTTCCTAAGCCTTTATCTGCTTTTGTTACTCATTCCCTCTTGAAAAGAGGCATAATCTTTTGTTTTTGACGCATAATCATCTCCACTGCAAGCAATGGTGATGTCACAGACCAAGGATTATAATTTTAGCTAGAGAATAAACAGATTGACTCTAAAAAAACCAAAGCTGCTGGTGACTTTGAAATATTCTCAAGAACAAAGGAAATATTAGTATCACGAAGGCAAAATTGGAAAGGGAAAGTTTTGAAATTTTTAATATTTAATATAACATAGTCTTTTAGAAAATAATCAATTGTGCGCTTTTGCTTTTCTAGTTTGAAGCTGGGCCCCTTAGCACTTTTCTTCCCACAAAATGGGATATGAAGTTTTGCCTGAAATTTGGCTAAAATCCCTATTTGGATGGTGGATATGATCTGTCTCATTTTGAATAATCAGTAAATGATTCAGGCTTTAAAGTTGAAAATCACCTTGGTATAAGATGTCTAGTCAAAGTATTATTCTCAGTACTCTACCTTTCAGTGATAATAGAAAATCAAGCATACTGAGATAACTGCCTACTTTGATCATTCTCATTGGCTAGCTTATCCATTTTGACATTGCTTCAACCCTATTTGTGGGATTTATCCAACATTTTCCCAGCTGAGTTTTCGCAATATAGCTTATATTAGAATTTGTCCCTACTATCTTGCTGAGTGGCTTCTAGGTGAGTGTTTTAAATCAACTAATGAAAGATAATAACCTTTTTTGGTTTTGTTGGTTGTTCAGTCATGTCTAACTCTTCATTACCCTGTGGACAACATTGTCCATGGGGTTTCTTGGCAAAGATACTAGAGTGATTTGCCATTTTTTTCTCCAGTGGATTAAGGGAGGGATTGAGAGACTTGCTCAGAGTCAAGCAACTAATGAGCATCTGAATCTGCATTTGAGCTCATCTTCTTAAATCCATGCTGCACCTATATGGTGCCTTTCTTAAAATTTTACTGCTTATCATTGAAAATTTTGAATAAATGATATTTCAGAGTTTTGAATATTGAAATTCTCTTACCTGTGTTTTTTAAAATGTCTTTAATAGGTGCAGATGTCCTCACATATTTTGAGAAAAGTTTCTGGGTTATGTCTTATCCAATTTTTCCCCAGTGACATCTTGGTAGTGAATACTTTTATTCCTCCAGAAAGCACTCTGAGACCTGTTCTATTTTACAGAATGAATGGATGGTAGCACGATCCATCCATTATTTTCAACATCCTTGATAATCGATACAGATCACTGAGCAGTCAATTTATCTCAGCTATCAGTATTGATCAGGAAGAGGAACTAAACAAATGGATCAGCCAGGCTATGTACAAGTTCAGCTCTTTTGCAGACTGATTCTAAACATCATCTGCACACTCCAGTGAGCAAAACAGTAACAAACAAACAAAAAGTCCAGGTCCTCCTAGAAAATAACAGGGTTGGGTTAAATGATGTGCCAAAGTTCCTTCTGGTTCCAAAATTCTAGAATTCCATGATAATTTTTTTCTCTGAAAATATTTTTAGGGAAAATATAAGACAAAAACTTAAGATACTAAGGATCAAATATATATTATGCATCTGTCCTGTGAGGCCTAATGAAAGGGACTATAAAAGATACAGAGAAATACAAGACCCTATCCTCACTCTCAAAAAGCCAATTCTAATTACAAATGCAGATAGAAAGTTAAAATGAAGAGCAAGATTTAAATACCAGTTCAAGAGAGGAAAGATGTTTTTTAGTTATTTCCAGACTGACTCTTAGTGACCCCATTTGGGGTTTTCTTGGCAAAGACACAAGAGTGGTTTGTCATTTCCTTCTCCAGCTTATTTTACAAATAAGCAAACTGAGGCAAACAGGGTTAGGTGACTTGCCCAGGGTCACACAGATAATAAGTGTCTGAGGCCAGATTTGAACAGAGGAAGATGAATCTTCCCAATTCCAGGCCCAGTACCTTAGCTGGCCAAACTAAAAAGTAGCATGTGATTAATTACCACCTGCAAATGAAAAACTGGAATCATATTGTAAAGGGTCCTGGATAAAAGAATAAGGTCCTAGACAGTCTGCAATAATGATGAGTGGTTTTCTGAACAGAAAAAATGGCATTGCCATGTAGCATGTCTAGAAGGAATCATTGAATGTGGCAGGGGGACTAATTAGGAAGGTTACCTCATTAGTCATTGGATACACAGGTGGCGCAGCAGATTGAACAATGGACCTGGAGTCAATATGATATTAGTTCAAATGTGGTCTGACCCTTACTAGCCATGTGGCCCTGACCAAGTCATTTAACCTGTTTGCTTTAGTTTTCTCATCTATAAAATGAGTTAGAGAAGGAAATGGCAAGCCATTGCAGTATCTTTGCCAAGAAAACCCAAAAAGGGGTCATGAAAAGTCAGACATGAATAAAATGACTAAACAATAACTACAAAACCAGTGATCAAATGGGAAGCAATGAAGGTTTAAATTAAGATTTTAAAACCACAAAGTGTTAGAGCTTGAAAGGATTATAGGATCATAGATTTAGAGCTGGAATTGATCTCAGAGATCATCTAGCTCAACATGCATTTTGCAGATGGGGGAATTGAAGCCCAAATAGGTGATGACTTGCACATGTAATAAGCCTCATAGGCAAGTATCTAAACCAGCAAGCTTGCTTTACATACAAGGATGCTCTAGCCCCAAATAGTAAAGCAATTTTCCTGGAGTTCCACAGTTTATAGTTGAAGAACTATGACTGGAATCTATGTCCTAGCACACTCTTTAATACAAGTAAGAGGTAGTGAGAATGAAGAGCTGACTACCTTTGATACCCACTTGGCAAAGGAAGAATTACCAGGTATTAGTCATTGATCAGTTATAGGAAATGAATGACTAGGAAGAGTTAAAGCAGAGGATTGGAACCTGAGTAATTGAGAAAATGGAAGGATCATTAATAGAAATAAAGAATTAAGGAGCAGCATCTGCTATTGAGTAAGACAAATACAGATGTTGAATTTGAAGGTAATGGTATGATATCCAAGTGCAATTACCCAACAGGGTGTAAATATAGAACAGAGCTAGAGAACTTTGCTGTTAGCAGCATAGTGCCATAGGATTTGGAAGAGAACATGACTTTACTGTACTTTAACTCCTTCCAAATGAGGCAACAGAAACCTGGAGAAAAGTTTCATGTCTAAGGATACAAGAGAATAGGGGCTGAAATCATCAGTAAATGAAATCACAGGACATTAGAACTGAAATTCAGGAACTTGTAAATGAAGGAACTTGGGCCCTAAATAAGTAATTTTCTTGGGCCCAAAGTCATAGAAATAGCAAAGAAAGGAGCTGGAATTTGAATATAGGTACTCTGACTACAAATCCAGTTCTTTTTCCACTGTATTATGTCTCATTCTTCAAGAGGAGACAATAAAGCATGAAGTGCAAAGAGTTGGTCAGGAGTGAACTTGGGGTAATAGCTACCTTTTAGTGTCTTCTAGACATTGAGCGATTGAGCTAGGTTCTGAGGGAGTGGGGCAGAGGAAGATACAGAAAGTTTTATGTTATGATGCCTGCTTTCTTGAAGCTTACAGACTAGTTCTAAAAGGTACCACAACTCTGAGAAAACAATTAACCAACCAACCAACCAACAACAAAAAAAGAATAGCAAATAATAAACATCAAATGAGCAACAAAACAGACAATAAATGATGTAAGCATTGAATGAGAAATGACAGAGGGATTCTGGATTTTACTTATTAGTCACCTGCTTTATGAGATGACAGACAAATATCATTCGTATTTTTATTCTCCCCACTTAATATGGTATTTATTTGAAGTTCATAATAGACAAACCCTATGATCACTTTGATGAACTAACATTACCTCTCGGTAAACATGGGCTAGTCTTTCAGGAGTAATACCCCACTTTGAGCCGTTAGCCATCTGTGTCACAATAGTTAGAAGATTAGTTGCAGCAGGGATGGTAATAACAGTATTACAACTGCCTTAATTTTTGTGTGTATAAAGCCCCCATATTATAGCCATTCTGTGAAGAACTCCAGGTCTTTGTCAATGACAGATTTATTGAGGACAAGCTTTCAGAAGGATTCTACTCGAAATCCTATTAAATTGCCATCCATTAAACCATTAGAGCACTCATTAAAACTGTTAGTGCAGACTTCTTGTTATTCATGAGTTATTGGTCGTTCCCACTTCTGAGATGTGTCTGCCAATACCAGCATACCCTTTGTTCCATTATGGCTATTCAGTTCCAAGAAAGTGAACATCAGCCTTCTTTCCCTATTCCTTCAGAGTGTTTATTGTTTGTGGGTTGGTCTCTTTGTTCCTAATTCAGTTGAGTGAAATAGAGTAAAGATTACAGTTAAGTTCCCATTCATTTGAACTTGATGAGAAATGCATTGTGTAGCTGTGTAGGAGGCTGGTTTACTATATATCATTAAGTATTAGGTGTGGGGAGCTTAAAAATGATGCAGCATTGATGGAGTGCTGATAATATAGCTGGATCGTGAATGACAAAAACACCTGACATTTAAGTCTATCCTAATGTCATATAGTTTTAAAATTACAATTCAAGGATGTCCAAGCTAAACTTGTAATTCATATGCAATATGCATTTTAAAACATATTTTAATGTCTGAATGTTCCCATACTCTTTTATAAGGGCATGTAAAGAAAAGAATAATTTGTGATGCTTCCAATAACCTTTTTTAAGATAGCAGTTTATCCCTAACTCTCAGAGATCACAAGTACTCTATACTAGGCAGCCTGGGTAGGTAAAAACTAGCTAAACAATTATTATACATTTCCAAAAAACTATTGAAAAAGGATGGACCCTTAGAGACTCTCTCCTCTGCCAAAATATTTAGGAAAAGTTGATGTCTTATCTACTTTCTAGACTTTAAGATCAATGTGATCTGGAACATTGATTTATTTGTAACTGTATTGTCCTCAGTAACAAGTACAGTGCTCTGCATGGAGAATGTGCTTAATAATTGCCAAAGAATAAATAAATGAATTGAATAAAAAATTTGAGGAAAACTCTCTTGCAAGAGATGGATTTGTTTAACCACAAGGATGAATCAGTATGATTAATTCTTTCACAACTTTTTCATTTATATTTGCTATCATATTTATTGAAGATATTAATGGCTAACATTTATACAGCACTTTAAAGTTAAAAGGAAGCTCTTTTTCCACAATTATCTTCTAAGTAGATGAAAGTTGAAATCTGTGTTTGTTTACACATCTATGTACTTACGACATAAGATTTTGCCCAAAAATACATATTGAAATCTCACTAAGCAACCCATACACATTCGAAAAATGAGAAGCAGTTGCTGTATCATTAAATCTCAAAGAAGTTTCAGTATTCTATGGTAAAAGAATGACTAGTGCACTTGGGCATTACATGTAAAAATAGAAACTATCAAACACTCTGTCTCCTTTTATGAGCTTCCTCTGTTCAATGCAGTGTACAGGAGCTCATCATTATCCAAGGATAATTAGTACTAGAATAAGGCTACTTAAGTGAAACTATTTAAAATGGGAACCACTTTTGTAAATAATGGGACAAATCATTTGATCAAGACATTATCTTGAAGAAAAGCAATTAAAATTATGGAAATTGGTTCATTTTCCACTTACAATATTAACTCAGAATTAGAATAATGCACTGTGTTTTAGATAAAGAAAATGAATCAGATGTTGATATTTTCTGTTATAATTTTTTTTTTCCTGACCAAAGTCAGACAGCCCAGGATGACATCTTTCACTTCATGTTTTACTTATCCAGTGTGATCATAAAGAGAATGATTACTGGGGGGAAAAAAAGACAAAGGGGATTAATCCCTTTTCCCAAGGGATTCATAATCCTCTGGTATTTGAATCATTCTCTTTGGAAGCCTCTGCCACCATTAAGAGTGAATAACCCCTTTGCAAGAATGGGCAAGGATAGCTACTGGTGATAAGGAGTGGGGAAGGAACTTTTCAGTGAAGTCTAACTTTAGAAATGGTTAATTCATTGATATTTTTGTTATAATAAAATTCTGCTTACTGATAAATACAACCTTGTAATAAAACACCATGGTTTGGGGGCAGCTAGGTGGCGCAGTGGTTAGAGCACCAGCCCTGAAGTCAGGAGAACCTGAGTTCAAATCTGGTCTCAGACACTTCCTAGCTGTGTGACCCTGGGCAAGTCACTTAACCCCAATTGCCTCAGCAAAAATAAAAAAAAAAACAAAAAAAAAAACAAAAACACCATGGTTTTCATTCAGTGGTTTTCAGTAATTGTGTGTGTCTGTGTGCATGTGTGCATATATATATATGTGCATATATATATATATATATATAGTCAGCCCCTTATTGACAAGAAGTATGTGTTTTGAAACCCCTAGATAATTTACTATGTTACTCATCATTTTTTACCATTACTTACTATTTAAGACACTATTAAAGAACTTTTAGCACAAGCTCCTTCTATTATTGTTGTGAAACATAGAACCAATGACTAATGATGTTAAAAATTATAACACCTTGAATTTATATAGTACTTTAAAATTTGTAAAATGCTTTAAAAGTATTCTCATTTGGGATTCTCGACAGTCCAGTTGTTTGGATATTGTTAATTGTATAATATGCTGTCCATGGAGTTATTATCTCCATTTTGCCAATGAAAGAACCAAAGCAGGTAGTTGGGTAACTTGACTTAGGACAAAATCTGATAAGTGTCTGAGACGGCATTTGAACTCATTACACGACAAGCACTCTTCTACTTTTAAGCTTCAGATGAATGGTTAGAGAACCAGTCGTGAAGTCAGGAAGCATAAGTGAACAGGGGTAACTAACTGCCCCCCAGCTAATTCTCTAAGGCTATAACATTGCTAATCTTTACTGGTAAAGTATTTCCTTAGCAAAAATTCCCTACACTAGAGAAATCAAAGGTACAAGCCAAAGCAAAATGAAATACCAGTTATGTATAAATTTACATTGCAAATATTCAAATAAAAATCCTTTTAAAAATTTTATTTCCTGGCCTTTTTTTATTAGATTCAAGAGTTTATTTGAGTATAAATTACTCTGTAAAGAGATAAACAAAAACCTCTGTGTTGTATATTATTTCTCTTCCAATACTCTTTATTCTAACCAAACTGACTTATTACTTCTTCCTTGGATTCAACATTCTATTTTCTGTGTCTTTGACTTCTCTGATGTTGTTCCCCATACCTGGAAGGCATTTAGTAGCTCCTCATGCCCACCTCTCAGACTCCAGTTTTCTTCCAGATTCAGCTCAGATGCCACTTCCTATGTGAAGTTTTCCCAGGTATTTCCAGTTGTTAGTTCTCTCCCTACATTTTACCAACTCAGATGATTAATTCACTCATCTCACCATTTTCATCCAAATTTTTGGCAATATCCACAAAAATATATTAATTTTAGAAACCTTGGTTCTTCATTTCATCACTGAAATTCAAAGAGGTGGTTTTCCTTAAAGCAACATAACTTTCAAAACTCATTGGAAATTTTATATTTTTCCAGTTCACATTTGTTTTCTTTTCTTTGGAAATATAAAATTAAGGATTTCATGTCTTTTGGTATAGTGTTTGACCAGGAAGTCTGAGGTTACTTTAAATGTAAATGAAAAATTATAATTTAAAATTTCAACAAGCTTTCATTGACTGATGTATGCAATTTATTATCCTAGATGATAAGTATGTAAAGATAAGGAGGTAAAGATTCATTCTTTGAACCTGATGAGTTTATAATTTTTGGGTAAATGGTAGAAATATGTGCACAACTTGGATAATACACATTAATTTAAGAAAGGACAAAGAGAATGACATTAGTGAGATGAGAGAAAGGATCATTTCTGGTTGGAGGGATTAGAAGAACATCATGGACATTAAAAGCTATTAGGAAACTGTTGCAATGGTCCAATCAGTAGGTGATGAGGTTGTGAAGGGTGGCAGCTATGTAAGTGAGAAGAGAGGCTAGATGAAAAAAAAGTTTTATACAACAGAATGCAATGTACTTTAGCAGTGGCATAAATGATATATAAGAAAAGGGAGAGACCAGAGGAAATAAGAACAATTAGGGCTTTCCTCATAATGCATATGAAAAGTAATAAGGATTTGAAAAGTTGTTGAAATAGGATTGGAAGGAATGGGAAGGATCAATTGACAAAAGTGACAAAAATCTAATTGATTAGAACCATCTATTTTTAGAATATATTGTTAAAGGACTGCTTAATGACAGTCTAGAAAACACTGATCACAAAAAGCTAGAGTTTCTTCATCAAGATTACATCATGGCAGATTAAACTTAATTTGCTTTTTTTAACATTAATATTAAGCCGGAGGTAATTCTGTAGAATTTTTCCAGATTTCAATAAAGTATTTGTAAAGGACTTTCCTATTACTCTCATGGAAAACATAGATAGATTGGGTAGACAATGTTACAAATAGGTAGTTATGGAACTGTTTAAGTGACTGGACCTTAAAGATTGAGTGTCCTGCATGATTTGGTTCTATTTAATATTTTATTAAAGGTTTGTATAGAGGCACAGAGGTTGTCTACTTCAAATTCAATGATGACACAAAGGGAAAGTTAGAATAGTTAACACACCAAATGATTGAGTTAGGATCTGAAAATATATTGATCTGGTAATACACTGGTTCACTTCTAATAAGATGAAAGAATATGCTAACAAAATGTAATGGTTATAATTCAAAAATGACTTCATATATAAACATCTATACGTATACATATGTTTATATGTATTAGATATACATATATACACGTTTACATGTGTATATGAAAAGAGAGAGAGATGAGCCATAATTAGTTTGTCTAAAAATTAAGTAGGGGTTTTAGCAGTTTATAGCTAATGTAACTTCAGTCTGTTTTAAATAAAGCATAACCTCCTATTATAAGGAGGTGAAAATCACACTGCACTCTGACCTAGTCAGACTTTATATGTCTTATTCTATAATATAATAGCTGATAAGCTAGATGTATTTCCACTGAAAGTCAACTAGGATGGTGAAAGACCTCAAATTCAAATTCATACAATTTGATGATTCATTCAAGAAACTAGGGATGTTGGATGAGAATGAAGACAAAAAAAGGCTGAAGAAAAATGTATATTAGAATTTGAAGGGCAATTATGTGGGTAAATAGTTTATTGTGTTCTGTTTGGCACTAGAAAGCAACTTTTGTAAATTTCAAAGAGGCAAATTTAGGATTAATAGGACAAAAAGCTTTCCAACAGCAAAGGCTACAGTCAGTATTCCAAAAGTCTTAGTTGAGTTTGGAGCTATCTTGTATAAAAGTCAGATAGCTGCTTCATACAAAACTTCATACAAAAACAGAGTGATCATTATTAAGTATGCTATAAAAGAGGTTCCTTTGTAAATATGGGTTGGCTTAGCTGGCTATTAGATTGGTGACATGGAATCAGGACCTGGAATCAGGAAAACCTGACCTCAGATGATTGCTAGCTGTGTGATTTTAGGCAAATCACTTGCCTATTGGCCTCATTTTCCTCATTTGTATAAAAAAAAACAGCTGGAGAAAGAAATGTCAAATCACTCTAGAATCTCTGCCAACAAAACACCAAATGGGTATATGAAGAGTTGAACACAATAGAAACAACTGAACAACAATAACAAAGAGCAGGCTATTAAGGTCCATCCAAACTCTAAAACTCTGAGATCTTATGATTTTTGTAAGGGGAAAGAGAAAAGCCAAATTCTAGCCTAGGGGATTGAGAGGGCATGGACAGCATTGCCAGAAATAGGGAATTATGAAGGAGGGGCAGGTTTTGCAGAGATCATTAGTTCTTTTTTGGATATTTATTAAGTTGTCCATGAAATATGTAATGAGGATCCCTATAGCCAATTGTAAAATTGTGGAACTCAGAGCAAAAATCATAGTAAGAGAGAAAGATTTTTGAATCATCTACTTAGAAGTAGTTATATGTCCCTTGTTAAATTAAGCATCAACATTTCTGTTGTTATCCCCTTTACAGATAGTTCCTTTTTTGGAACTCTTATCCAAATGGTTTCATTCTCTGAAACTAATATTTTGTATCTTGTCAATAAAAATTGAAAAATAGTTTACCTTAATTTTGAAGACAAAAATAACAGTTTCCTCTTATACTTAAATAGGATGTAATATTTTTCATCTTATTGTACTAAATCCATGGTAAATAAGAATGAGTAAACTGCTCTCTGGGAGTAAATTGTAAACTGCATGAGACAAATTAACTCTCCCTTAGGTATAATTTAGAATAGATTATTTGCCAAATGGCTCCCTGAGAGAATTAATTCAACTCACCTGGTTGAGTAATTTACCTTCAGGGTACAGTTTATTTTTGCTGATTCACCATATATCAATTCAAAATCATTTTACTTCTATTGGTTTAAGTTTGATAATTACTGCAAATAATATCCATAATATGTTTTCATCAAAAGGTTGCATATGAAATTGATTTGCTGACATCCCAGTATTTCTTACTTTAATATTAATAATATTCATTAGTATATAATTTTATCTGTATCAGTACTCTCATTCCCAATGCACATCACAACCCCCTTTATAAGATAGCATTCAAGAACTGTTATAGTAAGAAATTTTCAGAACTCAAGCTAAGCTGGTAAAGAGCCTCTCTAAAATTGCTGCTTAAACAACAAGCTTGCAGCCCCTCTCTAGTCCCATAGCTGAAATGTATAAAACTTGTATATACATTTATATACACAGTAAACAGTATAACCTGCCATAGTTTATATTCTGTTGAAAAACCCAGGGTCATCTTCATCCCATGATGAGGTATCAGATATAAGACATCCTTATGGTTCACACACACAAAAAAAAAAAAGAGAAGAAAATTTTTAAAGCTTATGTCATATGCATAGTTGAGAGTCTTTTTAAAATGTAATTAGCTTTTTGTTCTTATGGCCAGACAATATGACTGTTTAAATGGCTGATTTAAAAATGACTCACATCTATAACTATTAACTTATTATCTGCTGAAATATAATGAATTTCATGTTTTGTGATGTCATATACCATTCAAACACTTCCTGTCTTTGTTCTTGAAGAGAGAAAATACCTCTACCAATCAGTAGACATTTGACCAGCCTGGACAACAGTTTCTCATGGAAACCAAGTATATTTTACTGATGTTTTATTTTTTTTATGTCCATAATTCTACTTCTGAGTATTCTAAAAGCATTTCACCTTGTAAATTTCTTAATCTTACATCAAATTTTTGTAACATTGTTTTTGACACCTTCCTCAGTGCCCACTTTCACAAAGAGTGTGAGTATCAAAGTATGTACTTTGGAAGATGTTACTTCGTAACATCTTCGTAAAAGCTCGAATTCTTTACCTTCCAAATGGATGTCAGTTTACAAGGTGAAATTATTTTAACTGTGATCTCTCTCTTGTTCTCACTAGGATTAGTGTAAGGAAAAATGATTAAGTGTCCTATGAAACTATGCCTCTTATTTTTTTTGGACACAATAAAAACAACTTTAGCAACTCTTTTTATCCCTCTGAGTTGTAAGGAAAACCTCGGAGTCAGCCTTCCACTTAGTAGCCACTTGTTTAGCCCTAACTTCTGGTTTCATGTATGGCAACAGTATTTACATAGATATGGTAGAAAAAAGTAGCCAAGAGAAAGCAGGATAATCAGCAATGGCAATCATTGCAGAAAGATCAAGGACTTTGAGAACTGAAGAGAGACGATTGAGTAGAATGGTGGTTGTTTTCTATTTCTTTGTGATTGAATTATCACAAAAGGGTAGGAGACATATCAATACAGAAGACTGATAGAGAGGTTTTGCCTTTATATTTTTTTTTCCTGGATTGTCTACTATTCAGATCCTATTCGTTTGGTAGGAAAGCTTTATAAGGCCTCTAGTATCTTTCTTTAATGTCTAGTTAATTTGGAGAATGTTGAAACTGTTTTTGTACTCTACAGTGAAAAAATTCACAGTAATTTTCATTAGATCTAAATCACCCAGTCTAGAACAAAGCCCCTCTCCATATCCCTCCCCTAAAAAAAATTATCTAAAATTGTAAGTTTGAGAAAGATGGAGAATTGAAATTCATGCAACCAATTTATGTGGTTATATATAGATTATTCAAAGTAGAAAAAACCTTAGATATAATCTAGGAAACCTCACTCTGTGTTGTACAGATAAAAATACAGAAACCCAGAGGAACCGAATGATTTTCTCAATTTTCCTTGGCCAGTAACTGGCAGAATTGGAATTCATTATACAGATGAGGAAACTGAGGCTGACAGAGTTTACATGTCCAGGATCATATAGCAAATAACCAAGCCAGGATTTGAACCAAAATCTCTAAGCCAAAGTCAAGTCAGCATATATTTATTAAAAGCCTGCTATATGCTATGCATTGTGCTAAGCACTGGACAAAAAAGAACCAAAAAGTAAAAATTCCATTCTCTGTCTAATGGGAGATAACATGCAAATTACTGTACAAAAACAAGATATGTAAGTGGATAAATTGAAAATAATCACTAGAGGGAAGGCACTATCATGAAGGAAAATCAGGAAAGGCTTGTCTTGGACTTAAAGGAAGCCAGAAAAATCAGAAGGCAGAGGTTAAGAGGTGGAGGATTCCAGGCATGGGGGATAGCCAGTGAAAATGCCCAGAGTTGAGAGAAGGATCTTGTTCATGGAATAGGAAGAAAAGCAATGTCACTGGATTATAACACATGTGAAGGAAAGTAAGGTGTAAGGGAAAGAGGTAATAAAAGGGGTTTGAAAGCCAAAGAGAGGATTTTTTTTTCCCCTGGAGACAGTAGAGAGCTGACCTAACCTCTGATGTTTATTGAATGAAGGATTGAGTTGGACCTGTATTTTGGGGATGAGCAGTTTGACAGCTTAGTGGTAGACAGATTCAAATTTGGGGCAGGGAGTCCAACCAGCATATTACTGCAATAATCCAGGCATAAGGGAATAAGGGCCTGAAGCAGAGTAATGGCCGTGTCATTAGAAATAAGGAGGTATGTGTGAGATGTTAGTTACTGAAGTAGATTTGACAGGATTTAGCATCAGATTGGTTATGGAGGTTGGCAGAAAGGAGAGTTGAATATGACACCTAAGTCATGAGCCTGAGTGCCTAAGAACATGGCAGTATCCTCAATAGTAAAAGGAAAATTGGAATTGGTGAAGTGTGTGTGTGTGTGTGTGTGTGTGTGTGTGTGTGTGTAAGTTATTGAATTTTGTTTTGAATATTTTGGATTTAAGATGTCCTACAGGATATCTAGTTTAAGTTATTAATTGGCAATTGGAAATTTGATAATGGAGGTGAGAAGACTATTGTTCCTAGTCCCATTGTGCCTAGTGCTGTCACCAAGTCACACTTTGGGCTCTGTAGGGTTTTTTTTGAGGCTTCCTCTAAACAAGAAAGGTAATTTGGTTGAGATGTAATCCTTCATGTTGGTATTCACTCCCTTCTCAAGCACACAGTGATTTGATTGTTTCTCAGACTGGCAGTGTAGAAAGAGTAATGAACTTGGGATTACTAAATGGATGCTGAAGACCTAGATCTGCTGCTGATTTTACAATCAGGAGTAAGCTAATTAAGTACCCTGAGTCTTCCTTTTCCACATATGCAAAAAGGGAGCAAGATTTACTTCAAAGAATTATGCAAAGAAAGTGATTTGTAAACTTTAAAATGGAGTTATTATAATGATAAAAATATAATATCATTTTTTGTAATTAGTGGTATACTTAGGCAGGATGACATTTCTCAACTTTCTGCCTTCATGCCAGTATTTGCTTTTAATATACCATTTCTACTATTTTATCATACTCAGCAAAAACTTCACTTTGCAGTTTCAAATTCCTTTATTTTCTACTTTTTTACAAAATATATTGACTGCAAAGCATGAAAGCATGGGCACTGTGTAATTGTCCTATATTAAAAGCTATGATTTCTATTAAATATTTTTACATCTTAAGAATAAAACAAGCCATAACTGCCTAAAAGAGACTCCCTCAATGGCAACTTGCTATTCTATGTATTTGAAAGATCCTGAGCTTAGTTCCTGTGGCAAAGCATATTATATAAGAGGAGAGTGAATTTTCATAACCTGTAGCCAAGAACAAAAGAGAAAAAAAAAGTCTTTTTTTTTCTTGGTTCAAGGTCATTGAGAGTTTAGATTGCTGTAAGAAGAGAATACTTAAGTTTTAGCATATTTTGGCCAGTAAATGAGAATATTCCTCTCTTCTATATAATTAAGTGTCTAAAAAATATTTTTAAAAGGATGCGTCCTTTTGGTGGTTTCTCTTTGATTTTCTGAAGGAGATATTTTGAGGCTTGAAAGTACTCTCACTGGTAGTGGAAGACTCTAGTGGTTAGTGTGAATGTGAGTCTATTGTCATATGTGGTAAAGATTCCCCTCCCACCAAAGTAAAATAACTGGGACTTGGAGAACTCTTCTAGGATTCTTCTCTATGATCAAGGTTTGGGATTTTCTTCTTTTTGAAGAGGGTCTGGCAGTTATAACAGTGTAATCTTGCTCATTTACTGTGATTTTAAGTGCAAATTTATAGCTACTACAAAGTTTGGGAATCAAATTATGTACACAGAAAATAGTCCACTTGACTCTGATGCCATCTGCTTTCTTTCCTGCGCCTCAGTTTCCTCATCTGTAAAATAAGAGGATTGGACTAGATGACCTCACCACTGATCCTTACTTTCTGTTTACCAACCAGCTTAGAATGTGCTGTAATGTGGAGCTTCCTAGGTTAGGTACTGAGTTAAGAGAGGCAATGAATTGTTTAGCTAAGATTTGGCCCCTGACCTGTGGAGAATGCTATATAATCTTCAAGGCCCTCCAGCCCTAATATTCTTATTCTATGACTTTTTCTCTCTTGATATCACCTTATGAAGCAGCTTCTTATAAAAAATTATTGTCAGTGTCACTCTATGATGTCTACCATTTGTATATTATTTGAATTTTTTAAAAAGTGATTGAGAACTGGTGACCCAGCTTTTGCATCATCATCAAATAATGTGTCCACTCAAGCCTTTAGTTTTTACTTAGTCTGGTGGTTGGTCATTGCAGGACTCATCCACACATTTCCCAATCAGCAGCAGAATAGCAGCAGATGTGCCAATTGTCATTACTTATCATCAGCTCTGTGAAAGACTAATGAGTAGAATTTGAAGGATAAATGGTTGATGGCATTCATAAGGTTTCTTGCTTTACCTCATTGCCATAGATAATGGGGATTTGACCACATGTTCTTAGTCTTTTGTCATTTTATTTATAAAGTTTTAAATTATCATTATTAAATTTTGCCTGCCCAGAGTGTTTATCTATGCTTACTAGACTTCTGGGCTTACTTACTGCTCACCTGAATTTAACAACCTATAGGAACAACCCTGATTCAACCCAAAAGGCAGATCCAGATGGATGAATGCTGAATTACCTAAAGACAATTCAACATTTAATCAATGTTTTTTTTTTTTTCTTTATGAAACTGGTATGAATTTAGACTGCTTCCCATCTGCTTCATCATGTATGTGAAGCCATCCTCATTTTTTAACGGGATATCTCAAAGGATTTGCTCCAGTATGACACAAAGTGATAGGGTAGAAGGAGATATAACGGGTTGAAGAGATAAAGGATAGCCATTTTCGGTTGTGTTTCATCGAGATGACTTGTGCCTATTAGCTTAGTTCTATTCCACTTGCTGGTTGAATAACTTCTCCCTTGATGCATTATTCCCAGGGCACCACACTCTAGAAAGCTGTTCTGTAATATACTGAACAAATACACCTATTTTGTGATATACCCACAAATCTATTCTTTTCTTCATTTATCTGTATAGATAGTAGATATCTTATTTAAAGGGAGAAAAGATGAAATGAACAGAGGCAGAAACAAATTGATAGAAGTCTTTGAATTCCTGGATGTGGTTTAATTACTCTCATTTAATGTAGGAGGTGTTGCCCATCTGTAGGTAAACCATTATCCAGCTGAAAGAAAAGTTTGTCAAAAATAATACTATCTTCCAACAAAGACACTCAACATCTATAGTATGTTGTTAGGATATTTTATATCCTAAGGTGAACCTTTATCTGGCTGAAAGAAAAGTTTATCAAAGATAATACTATTTTCCAACAAAGACATTCAACATCTATAGGATGTTCTTAGGATATTTTATAAAGAGAAATAAGAGGGAAAGGGCTCATGTAACCAGAATTGTTTGTTAGTTTAGCCTAAGGTCGGTGACAGCTATAATTTCAGGATCACACTACTTAATGACTAAGTCCCAAGTTAATGAGGTTTATATATTAAAGGTTGATACAGTAGTGACTTAACAATGCGGTTTTTCTAGCATAACGCTCACCTTTTCTGTACAATCTGTGTATTATCTAAAGTAATCACATTAGGATTTCCCACTATGAGCCTCCCAAGAAACAGAAATGGCTTTAATTATGTTATTCAGTAGATTTCTGTTAAGGGTACAGTACTCTGTGGAGAATTGTTTTGCAAAGAACTGAGGCTGCACAATTTGAAGATGCTTATATAGTCTCAGAGAGTAAAATTGGGTTAATATTACAAAATAGTCCTTGGTGAATTAGATAATTTTATTATGTTCAGAAGTTATTGGAAGGAGTTAATAAATCTAATGAAAGAGCACAGTATTTTGCATATAGTAGGTATTTCATATATGCTTATTCCTTTCTTCTCTTCCTTTTCTACTTACTGCCAAACAAAATTTGGTCTTCTCAGCAGGGCACATATATAACCTTAATATGTTAATAATTTTTAGGTATTTATTTAATTCTGAACTTTTGGCTTTTGCATGCCTCTAGTTTTTAAGTGCATGAAAACTATAGATGCGGTTTTTTAAGTTTTAAAAAGTCATGTAAGTCATGAAAATGACTTAACAACAACAATATTTTACATATATTTTGTATATTCACGTTGGTCCTCTGATAAAATGTAAGCTCCTAGATGGGAAGAGCCATTTTTGTTTTCTTTTGTTTTTCCTGAAAGCCAGTCCACCCAGAAAAACAATTACTTTTCAATGATATTGGGCTATAAAGAAGAACTTTGTGACCGAAATAAAGTTTATCTGACTTTCCTCCTGACTTTTTTGGTTGTTTGACTGAAGTCAACAAATTGCCTTTTTTACTTTTTCTATTACTCTAGTATGCCTATGATTTCATCAATATGGGAATTCCCTTCAATTCTACAGCTCCCTATCCAATTATTATGTTCCAGGCATTATTCTAAGCATGAGGGCTTAAAACAGTCCCAACTTTAAAATAGTCTCTATTCTCACAGAGCTCATAGTTTAATGGAAGGAGGGAGAAATGGTAAAATTATACCAATAATAATGATCTCAAAAAGTGGTTGTGAGGACAAAAAGAAGGTCATTCAAATCTTCAGTCACTACAAAAATAGCAGCTATTATTCACGACTTTTCTGTTGTACTCCATATTAATTTTCATCTTTGCAATAAGAATCATCTTGATATAATGTGGCTCCAGCCATAAAATGTGGTTATGTTTGCTTCTTCTGATAAATGTCCACAATGCATCATTATACAAATATTGATTCTTGTTTTGTTTTGTTTTGTTTTGTTTGTTTGTTTTTTTATCTGTTTTTCTTTCTAGTCAATTGACCCTGGTCAGCAGTTTACATGGGAGCATTCAAATCTGGAAGTAAACAAACCAAAGAATAGATACGCAAATGTAATTGCATATGACCATTCTCGGGTTCTTTTATCAGCAATAGAAGGTAAGGAAATCCAGTGAACATTGTTTCCATTGGTTAAAAATTTGTATGTCTGGTTGTTAGCCATCCCTGAAAAGTTAAAACTTTCTTTGGAACCATTATACCTAACGTTCAGAACTTTCTAAAAATTGAGTTGTCCATTATTGGAGGTCTCTCTAAAAACTTTGGCTGATCACTTCTCAGTTATTACATAGAAAGAATTCTTCTTTTCACATGTGTTAGCATTAATGGCTTATGAGATTTCAATTTAGAGATTCTCTGATAGAGTACTTTGATTAAAGAAGTTGCTGTGTTCCAAATGTTTTCTAACTTTGCTTCAATGATGACATTGAATGCTTGAGTTTAGAAAATTCAGCTAGATTATGACAGAGTTAGAATTAGAATCCAGATCTCCTGCCTCCTAGACCAGTCTTTTTCTATTCAATACTGTCTTTCTTGTGGTATAGAATGACTTCTAACATTTCACATGTACATTCAGCATGGATTTTTAAAGTGCAGGATAATATTCATTTTGATGCATGCTCTCACTGAAATGCATCTATCATTTTTCTGCCAACTCATAAAGCCTTATGTGATTTGCCTCTAATTTATTCCTGGTAGCTCTCATAAGAACTTAATTCCAACAAATTAGAAGTTTCACTGTGCTCTCTGTTTTATTTCCTCTATTCTTTTTCTATTTTTTAAGTTAAGTAAAATGAGTCCCATTAATATCCCAGGCTAAAAGCTTTGAGGGGGAATGGAATTTAGAAGTCCTGTCATCTAACTTTCCACCCTATGTGGGAATCTCTCCAAGAGTTCCCAACCTCACAAGGCAGAGTGCTCCCTCATTGCCCAGCTTTCCTTGCCAGAATGTTGTGTCTTATATTTAGCTGGATTCCAGTTAGAAAGAACTGGTACAAGTGCTGCCTTTTTTTAAGGTACTTTCAGTACTTTTAATATATATATATTGCAAGGACTCTCAAACATGCCATTAGCTTGATAAGGCAGAACCAAGGTTAACTCAGAAAGATTATATCATCCCAGACTCAGCCCTTCATATGAAATGAATGCATTGTCATAAGAGGCAGCACCGAATGTTGCCGGGAGATTCTTGACTCCCTGGGAAAGGAAGCAAAGACACAAATTCTCAGCTACTTTTCCTCCAAGGCAACAACCGGTTGGAAGAAATGTGCAGACATATGATGGGGAGATTTTTCTCAGGATTCCTGACTGTGACTTAATGCCTTTCTCCAAGCCTGAATCAGTCAGTCAATAAACATTCCTATATGACTGGCACTATACTGAGGACTGGGAATACAAAGAAAAGCACAAGACAGTCCCTGCCCTCAACAAATTAACAATCTAGTAGGGGAAGCTAAAAAACAGATGAGAAGGAAAATGCCTGGTAAGGGACAGAAGTACCTGGAGAAATCCAGGGGAAGTGAATAGATAACTAGCATGAGCTTTAAATGGCTGTCTTGGACCTTCTCCATCCTAGAGGGGCAGCAGCTACTGATGAGGTGTGAATTCCAGTGCTAAAGGGATCTTACAGGAAAAAGAGCTTCCTGGGGCATGATGAGGTTCAAAGACTCTCCCAGGCCTGACTTCTATACTATAGACAGTCCAAATCACCTAATAAGCCAGGCAGCTTGATTAATTTGCTGACAGCTGGTAGCAGCTCTTCTCCCTCCCTATTTTTACTCTGCACCACCCAGTGCAGCTCCATTGGGACTAAATTTGTTGCTTTTCTTGGTCTTGTTGTTCAGTTGGTTCAGTCATGTCCAACTCTTCATAATCCCATTTGGGGTTTTCTTGGCAAAGATACTACTTCTCCACTTCATTTTACAAATGAGGAAACTGAGGCAAACTGGCTTAAGTGATTTGCTCAGGATCATATAGCTAGTAAATGTCTGAGATCAGATTTAAACTCGGGTCCTTCAGACTCTAAGGTGGTATTCTATCCACGGCCCCACCTGCCTGCTTTTTTCTAGTCTTAGCTACAGATGACCATTTAAGCCACAATCTCTAGGACAAAACTAACTGCTTCTGCATTAGCAATGCTAGCACATATGCTTCAGATAGTTAAAGATACTCTCATATTTCCCATTGCCTTTTCTGCTCTCTGCTTAGCATTCACCGCTCCTGTATTTGTATTTTTGGGAAATGGTTTCTAGTTGTCATGATTTAAATGTGATATTTTCATGAAGTTCATGCCAAGCAGAAAAAATTATATTCCAGAGAGAGTCAGGTCACTATAGAATCATGACACTTTCATTGTGTAGGACCCTTCTTATACTTCAGTATAAAGAAGCTTTATTTTCTTAGTGTGGATTTTACTTCTATCAGTGTAAATCACAACCCATCCAAACCACCCACCTTTGTGATATGTGTCTATTTTCTCCAGAGCTCTTTCAAAGTTCTTGAGGATTTCCTCTTGTTCTCCTGGTTTCTCCCAATGCAACTCAAGGTTGGATTAATTTGTTCTTTTGTTTTGTTTGGCAGCTGTGTTGTACTGTTGACTCATGTGAAACTTGCATTCAACTAAAACCTTGAATTCTTTTTCACTTGAACAGCTATTAAGCTAAGCTTCTCCCATCTAATCCATGGGGACTTTGCTATTTAAACTTTCATTCTAGAAAAGTGCCAGTTTATCCTTAACTTTGTGTTTTTTTTTTATCCTTTCTAAATATACAATGTTTACCAGTGCAACAACTCTACAATATCTTCTCCAAAGGATAAATTTGAGATTGGGAATCTCTTCAAAGAGTAAAGAATTCTTTGAGTCCTAATACTTTTTGAAATTACAATTGTTTTTGTTTATTATATAATATACATATATATATATTTGTATATATATATTCCCAAAACTTCAATATAGTTCCCCATTGCTACAGGGCATTTTTATTTGTCTCATGTTTTTCTGTAGTGAAATAGAAGATTCTTACCCTGACAGTTGACTTGTGAATACTTCCAAGTTCAACCTACCTTTCATTTTTTTCATCCCTGCCCTTAGCATAATCCCCAGCAAATAGTAGGTGTTTGTTTAATTGAAATAAATTACTGTTCAAATCTCCCTTCCTCACCAAAATGCTAAGTGACATGGACTCTTTCTTAGTTTAAAAGAAATAATGCTGATATAGAGAAAAAGCAGGATCCTCTTGACAGTGTTATGATTCCCTTCTAATAACTGAATTACTTGGTGCTCATTTTCCATTTCACAAAATAAAGAAACTGATCCTTAGCCTTTTCAAAAACTTGGGTTACCAAGACTGCTTATCTGTGAGACAGTGGCAACAAGGCCTTTGGAGGCAAATAGTTTATGAATTACACTTCACTGGTTGTTGTTTAAGTCTGTGTAGAGACTGCACATGGATCATGGGTGAGTACTACTTACATTTGACTGATTTCTTTCCATTCTGGAGATTTGTTAAGCAAATCAGTGGTGATCCTTTGATCTCAGATAATTCCAATAGAGTTGCAATGTAGACTTAAATATCAGAAAGCCTTTGCTGTCTTTACTCCACTATGGAAATCAAGAGTGTGAAATGAAAGACTAAAAATTTGGCCAGGATGCTAGGAACAGATCTGTAATGGTCTTAGAGACACTGTCAGGCTGCTTTGTAGTAGCATTCTTTTCTCTCCACTAAACTAGGTCATTCAGTATTATCTGCTTTCTACACTTGGCTTTCTTTGTCTTTATTAGTCTTTTTAAGCTACTTTCCCACCATATTCACAGTAAATGATATTGGAGTATGTTTCCATGTCCTCTGCCCCCAAAAGAGATTTCTAAACACCTAGGATTTGTACTTCTACTTTTGTTACAGTATGAAAGCCAAATAATTTGAATACAATGAAAAATATGTCTTTTGTTTATTTTAAATGTAATTTCCCCAAAGTGAGTCCCAGATTGAAAGCTGAACTAGAAACCTGAAGTCCCTTCAGATTTTAATATTCTATAAACTCAATAATTTAGCCAATCTGACTAATATTTATTAACCACCGTACTATCTGTAATTTACCCTCGGGCAGACATTTTATTTCCTGGTGATAAAAGATGGTATTACAAAGGAAGTAATAGTCTTTTCCAAATCATAACAGTTTGAAAATACAGACATTTAAAGCTGTGCTCTTCTTGCAAACCCATTACTAACATCATATAATACATTATTATTGTTATTGTTTTTATTATTATTGTTACTATATTAAGCTATGTCTGACTGGTAATCTGTGTTAAATTTCCTCTCCCCATTTTCAATTTATTAATATTTTTATTAGTGTTATTAGAATCCTCTTCCTTTTCCATTAAAACTTTGAGGTTTCTTGGCAGCATTTTAGTAGCCTAAAGAGATATGTATTTTTCAAGCAGCAAACAATATAGGGCTATGTAACATTTATATATTATGCTATCATTTTCCAGATATTCTTTTGATTGCTTTAGAAATACTTTAAAATGCAAAGCCAGAAAGAGTACTAGGTTAGGAATAAGGAAAGCTGGGCTCTCATCCCTGCTCTGCTATTAACAAGCGGGATGACCTTGGGAAGTCAATTTTACCTCTCTCAGTTTAGTCTCCTATTAAGGAAATTGGATTAGATGGTCTCCAAAGGACTATCTAGTACTAAAATGCTTTGGTTCTATAATCCTCAGTCAGTGATGCTAAAGTTAGAGAGGCACATACATTCCCTCTCTCTCTCTCTCTCTCTCTCTCTCTCTCTCTCTCTCTCTCTCTCTTCTCTTTCTCCTGTTTCCTCTTCCTCCTTCTTGCTATCTCTGTCCCTGTCTGTCTGTCTGTCTCTCTCTCCTCCTCCTCTTCTTTCTCCTTTCTGTCTCTCTCTCTTTTTTCTCTTTCTGTCTCTCTGTCTCTCTTCTTTTCTCTTTTTCTCTCTTCTCTCTCTTTTTCTTTCTCTCTCCTCTCTCTTTCTCTTTCTCTTTCTCTTTGTCACACGCAGAGTTTTGCATTTTGATGGTAAATATTTCTAGAATATGAATTATAAATAATGCAGTGGAGTGGAGAAACATTGTTTGCTGTGTCAGAGGACCTGGATTAAAATTCTGTCTCTTCATTTACTACCTTCAATATGGCACCAAACTTCCCTAGTCCTCAGTTTCCCCATCAGTAAAAGATAGGAGTAGATGGTCTCTGAAGAATCCTTTTAGCTCAAAATCTATGGTCATATCTTCCCAAGTATATATATGCAAAGAATGCCAACTTTCCATGTTCCTACTCTCTTTTTAAAAAATTTCTGTTAAAATAAATTCTACATTTCTCTTTATACCTTTGAACCCAGCCATTTAGGCATAGGAAACTTCTTTCAGGAACACTTGCAGCTTCTTTGAGTAAGAGAACTATGGGCAAGAGCAGGAATGAAATTAGTTAGGATCCTGATATAGTATGATCTCATCCTAGTAATACATAAGTGGGAAAACTGCATATATTTGAAATAATCTGTGAAGCAAAAGAAAATATTGATGTTTGATAAATGGAGACCAGCCAAATAATAGTGCTACAAATTGCAAAAAGGGGGAAATGTGTCCTTTTAAATGGAAATCTAAAATGTATCATCTGTTATTTGATTTGCATAATAGAAGCAATTCGGGAAAATCCAAGTGTAAATAATATAGATCATATTACAACAGCTTGATTATTTGTGTGATGGGCAATTTAGCACCTTTAAAATGGGAAAGTGTTTCCCAGGGGAAACATCCTCTCTAAGATAAATCTAATAAAAGAAAGGCAAGAAGCTGCTCCTATTACTCTACAATATTGATTCACCAGTTGTATGCCACCGCACGAAGTTTTTATATTTAAGGAAAAAGGTTCTCCTTAGTTTCTGTAGTTGCTCTCTGGCTAGGAACAGCTGTTGGCACAGGTTGGCATACTAGCATGTTGCCCATCCTAGCCATTTTATAATGCCCTCTTTTCAGAGTCCTTTTTACAAATCACAATGTCTACAAAACTATTATAAATTCACTAGGTGGAAAAATACATGAAAACAACTGTTCAAGCAAAATGAAGCATTTTGAAGAATTGTTTATATTGCCTGGTGCAATATTTTAATTAATTGTAGCAAAGAAAAGCATTCTGTAGAAATTCTGTCACTTAGGAATTTAAGTTATTATCTGTCTCCTGAAAGAATTCTTTTGACAGCTGCCATCTGACATTTTCCATGTAGCGTTGTTAAATATGATCTCTTTTCTTATTTCTCCTTTAGTTTTTTAGTTTTGAGGTTGATTCTGTGAATATTATTATACACTCTTTTTTTTCTGGATTTCTGGATTGACTCTGTACATTAAGAATACCTCCACTCTAAATGCTCTGTCTTTTAAAATGTATCTTTTAGCAAAAGAACTATTTTTAGAGACACTTTTTTATTGTTTTGTCTTATGCCAACTTAGTTCATTTGATTCACAAGTCCTTCATCCCATCAACCATTAATTTAAGTCTATAATACAACTTCATCATCATTTCCAACTTATGACTGCATTTTCTCAAGTTAAATTGTAAACACAATGAGATTTAATCCTATTACTTCAGGGTTTGTTTATTTATCAACTAACAACTCCCTTTTGGAGCCAGATATAGATAAATGTTTACAGTTTCATTTGTCTTAACTATAAAAAAATAGTCTACTTAGCCTGTAGAAGCCTGGAAGTCATTTCATAGAGTGCTTACTATATATGTGGATATAATGTAACATCCAATTACCACTATTTAAGATGACAATTTTCTACATTAAACCAAGCAAATAGTGCTGATGTCTACATTCCCCATCACATGCTCTATTATTGTTTGAATGCAATGACTTACCTATGAACATAGCATTTTAACCTGCTGTTCCAATGGCTGTCATTATAGCTAGTGGGGAGAGTAACAAATAAACTATTGAGAATAAATTTCTTTTTAATCTCTGTTATCTTTCGTTTTGTCTTAGTGAGCTTGTTTATTGGGTTCTTATTCTACTGCTTATTATACAGATGATGAAACTGAGTTCTGAAAATGGAAGGCGATTTTTCTATTCCTATAGACTTAGTCAATGGCAGATTGAGGAAAAGATGCTTTCTGGAAAAACTGTCCTTTGAAGCTTTATTCTGTAACTGTGTCTCCTGCATTTTATATGCAATGTGTTGGCTAGTAAAGAAGTCAGATAATACTACTGTTCTCTCCTAGGGGATGCTTGTTTATTTTGGGTAGCACCTGGAAAATAAGAAACTACTAGGAACTGTTTCATATGAATAAAGTAGCTTGTGTTTCTTAAATTAGGGAGTTTTGAAAACTTCCTTGAAATAATGTAAGCTGGAGCTTAACGGACAAAGTGTAGCATTTAAAATGTCTTTTTGTGTAATATGAATTAAAAAGTTACTGAAAGTGATACATAAATTAATTACAGTGTGAGATCACAGAATAGTGAGTCTGTGGACAAAGTGCTTCCAAATTCTGTAATCAGAAGCAAGCACAGGTGTGGGTAATCCCCTGAATATTTATAGTTAATTTTGGAATGTAGGCAGAGGCACACACTCAGGCCAACTGTTGCTCAGATGTTCCTACCCACACCCTCTGCCAGTCCCAAGAACTTCTTGAGGTCAGTTATTGGCGCTAAAGCTTAGCCAGTTATCAGAGAGAAAGAGCCTGTAGATTCTTGAAGGATCCCATAATCCATGCACAAAAATTGACCAGAATTCAAAGTTTTATGGGAACTTACCTTGCCATTCTGACCCTCTATATGGATTTAGTGGATTTAGTTGCATAGAGAAAGCACATTTGCCAATTTAGCCTGTTCTTCCAGTAGTCAAGTTAGACATGGCCTTTGTGCAAAGCCTTTAGAGGAAATGACGTATTCTACAGGAAAAGAAGGCAAGCCAGGTCAACAAGCATTTATGTGTACTTAATTGTGTGCCAAGCATTTTGCTAAGTACCAGAGAAAAAGAACCAAAACAATCTTGACCTCAAGGAGCCAGGAGGTGGAAATGAGAAGGGAGAGAATTCCAGGCATGAAAATGCTCAGGATTGAAGGATAGTGTTTTGTTCAAGGAACAGAAAGAAGACCATTGGATCACACAGTACTTAAAGGAAAGTAAGGTCTAAGGAGATTAGAAAGGTAGGATAGCTCCAGGTCATGAAAGGTCATTTAAAAGACAAGTATTTTATATTTGATGGTAGAGATGAGGAATCTTTTGACCAAATTACAGAACTGTGCAGTGATGAGGCAATTGAAATGGTTTCTGACTTTGTGGGAAACAATATTTCCTTTAGATGGTTTACAAATAGACTACTTTACTCTACTAGAAAAGAAATAGCCTTACATGTGACAACTCAGATATAAATGAAAGAAGGCAGCCAGATTTTATTCCTCATCAGCAGTCTACTTTCTCTGTATAGCAGTTAACTCTGAATTTTATTAATTTCTAAATTCCAAGTTTCATATGGAGTGGAAAAATGAAGATAATGTTCTTTCTGAATCATTAGCAGCCAGAACAAGTTCTTTACCTCATTGTGAACTAGAATCAGTTTTCTGTGGCAGAAGAAGAAAAGGGGACTTTAATTTTCCTTTCATAATTTATCACTTCAGAATCCCAAGAGGGAATAAAGATTGAAAGAACAGGTTGATCTCAAAACAAACCTGTTTTCTAATAAACCTCAAAATGAATTCCATTGCTGATTTGTAGAATTGTAGCACAGAGGCATTAAAATGATGAGATAAATATTTGATTCAATAGTATGCTTTAAGCCAGAAGTGTAATTCTTGCTAGAATTCTCCTTTTCTATCTCTGCAATACTGTTCTATAGACCCTCTGGAACCAGAGAAGGAAAACTTTCTCCTACCACTGTGCTTTTCATAAATGCTTACATAAACAGGGATGTTGTCTGTGGGTTTATAGCAACCTGACCTCCAGCCCACCAGTTTAGGAATCTGACTGCATACCAGGGTAAAAACTGATCCCTACAATGTCAGAAATAGAATTGATGGGGAACTCTTTAAAGAATGTCAGCGTTCAATTTCCACCCTAAGCTGAAAGGCACAAGACCTTTGTTAATCTTGCAATAGCTGCAGACAGAACTCTGTCTATGATTATTGAGAAGGTGGTATAGATTATTAAGTCTAGAAGGAACCAACTAAGTTCTTCATATTTTATAATTAAGGAAACATTAAATGACTTGCCCAAAGTTTATGGCAAAGCTAAGACTAAAACCCAGGTATTTTGATTTCTTTTTAAGTATAGTCACAGTAGTATGCAATGCTACTAATACACATTTGCTTTTAATATTTCTACTTTGGGAAATTGGTAGATCCATGCTTTTATAATGTTTTTTTTTCCACCAATTCAGCTTGTAACCTCCCTGTGCTTTCCAATTCTATATGATTCTTGTCTATGACTTTCTTTAGAGAATTTGACCTAGAGACATCCCTTTATCCTTATAATATCTCAGAAGTGCCAGTGTAACATTTGAACCATCTACTGCATCTCAATCTCAATAAAGGAAATGTAGTCATGCATTTCCTCATTTCACACCTCTTCCAGAGGTCATCATTGTCAATAGCTCAGCACATTACAAGCTACTTAGGCCCATCATACACATTTTCCTTGTCCATTGGGTTATCTTTGTTTCTTTGGTCTAGACCTGCAAATTCATCTGCAAAAGAAGCTTAGCATTAAAAATTTCCTTCCCCTCAAGAAAAGATAATGGTAAGTGTTGGAGGGGATGTGGGGAAATTGGGACACAAATGCATTGTTGGTAGAGTTGTAAAATGATCCAACCAACTAGGGAAACTATGTCAAAGGGCTATAAAATGTGCATTCCCTTTGACTCAGCAGTGCCATTATTGGGTCTGTATCCCAAGGAAGTCCTAAAGAAGGGAAAAGGACCCACATGTACAAAAATGTTTGTAGCAGCTCTTTTTGTGGTAGCAAAGATATGGAAAATTAATGGATGCCCATCAACTGGGGAATGGCTGAACAAGTTGTAGTATATGAAGGTAATGGAATATTATTGTTCTTTAAAAATGATGAACAAGCTGATTTTAGAAAGGCCTGGAAAGATCACAAACTGATGCTGAGCAAAACAAGCAGAACCAGGAATATGTTGTACACAATAACAGCAAGAATGCTCTTGTAAGTAGTTCAGTGATACAAGGCAATTGCAATAGACTTTGGATAGAAAATGCCCCTGCATCTAGAAAAAGAACAAAGGAGATTAAATGTAAATCAACACATGCAATGTACACTTCTTTTTTCTGTTTTTTCCCCCATTTTTCTCTTTTTTCTGATTTTTCTCTTTCAACATGATTCATAAAGCAATGTGTATTAAAAATAAATAAGTAAAGGAAAAATCAAGGTTAGTAGAACAAAATGAGAACTTAAGAATAAAGAAATATATAGGCAAGAGTCCTTTGAAGTCAACTAACTTTTATATGTTGAATGAACATGACTTATTTTTTAATCAGTTGTAGGTTTTATTATATGAAAATGTATCTTTGATATGAGGATGAGATGTATATGGAAGTTTGCTCTCTAGCAATTTATTATAAAAATGTCCTTAAACAAGAATAGAAGGAATTTCAAAAAACCTAGTCTTAGCTTCTAAAATTGTGGTTTATGAACCCATATAGAATCTTGTAACTGAATGTAGGTGTCGTGAAATCATGATTTATTATCAGTAAATGTTTAATTTGTATATCTATTTTATATAACTATATACTCAAGGTTATGTTTTTTAAAAATCGGGCAGAGGGGAGTCACAGGTGGACCCAAATCATATGAGGCACAAAATGAAAGAAAGTAGTTGTCATGAAATTTGTAATACGATGTAAAGAAGGAAGAAAGAAATTCCCCTTTTGCATTTCAACAATTTGTCTATAATTTAAGAGTGTTGAAGAATTGCCCATGGTCATACAGCTGCTGGATATCAGAGGTAGGACTTCAATTCATGTCTTTCAGACTTGAAGCTTAGTCTTCCATTTACAATAATTTGTTACAATTCTAATTTTTCTGAGATAATAATATTCCATAATTCAGAGTTAAATAATGTCACCTCTAGAATTTTGGTATTGAAGGAATGGGCTTTTGCAGCAAGGAGCAGTTTGGGATGAGTAAAAGTGTCACACTAATTTTCTAAATGTGATCTGACCTAATCTCATTTCTAAGCCTAGCTTATTATCAATCACAAACACCTGTCCACAAATAGATGGACTGATCCAGTGGTTGTCCTTACTGTCATCTGAGTGATGTGCCTTTTCATCTATTTTTTTTTTCAATATGAATAATAGCCTCTTTCACACCAATGAATTTTTCTGAGGAGGCTTAACTGTTGAATTAAAGTTTGGTATGTCTTCTTATTTACCGTGGCACATATCAAGCTATTCATATCTCTTTACATATCATAAATACCCTTTCATTATTTGGTCTTTTGTATAGATATTTTAATGGTATGTCTGACTATATTTTGTTTTCTTTTTTAAAAATTTTATTATATAAAGGACTCACTGGAAATTTTATCTAGATATATCTCTAGTCATATAAATATGTAGGTAGGTGAGTAGATAGATAATTTATTAAATACTTCCTATATGCCAGGCACTGTTTAAGCAACCAAGAAACATTTATTAAGTACCTATCATGTGCCAAAAACAATATTAAGAGCTAGGGATATGAAGAGGGGAAAGATAGTCCTTGATGTCAAGGATCTTACTAAATACTGATGATACAAGTTCAAGCTATTATCAAGGTAGACAGTTCCTGCTCTGTGAACTTGTATTCTAATGAGGGAAGTTAACATTTAAAAGGGACCTGGAAAGTGAGTGGGATGTATTAACCATGTGGCTACATGGTGTTAAGACCAAGAACTAGTATGGAAACTGGACATTGGCAAGATAAGACCAAAGTTTACTTGTCAGAGCCGAGGTACAGAGACCATGTCATCATTTGGGAGTAGTAGGGGTGATAGTCCAAGTAGAGAAGGCATATTATATTATTAAAACTAATAATGAAAACAAAAATAATTTTAGGTATTTTTAAGTAGCAGGGAATATCAGGTAACTAAACATCAAAATACAAAGTAGTTCTGGTAATGAAAAGAATTGTTGCCCTTCTCAAAACAATAAAGAAAAAAATTCCCTAAGAGATTAGCTGAATACATTGATGTGATATATGAAATGTTTGTATATTTAAAGCACTTTTAATTTAATTTTATAAAAAATTTTATTGATGCCTTTTTTATATACCATAGTTATTTCCAAATTTAATACTAGTAGTTCTTGATACCAGATTTCATTATATAGTCTCAAATTTTATCATTAGTTCACAAATATAAGCCTTAAAGGGGCTTAAGTGTCCAGTTCTCTATGGTGTTATCTGTGATATCATAGCGAAAAAAAAACAGGTGAGATACTACAGTTTAGTTGTAGCAAACAAGAATTCAGAATCATCAATTCCACTCAAACTAGAATGAAATAATCTCAGTTGGAAAATACCTTGAGCATTATATCATCCAAATTGTCTTTGAACAAAACAAAGCATGTGGTCATTCAGTCCCTCCAGATGACCTCAAAAAAAAGGGAACTAATTACTTTCTAGGTCAAAACATTCTGCCTTTTGGGGATTCTACTTGCCAGGAAGTTCTTCTTTATATCAAGCCTAGATTTTTTTTTTTTTTAATTGCTTCCTGGTTCTGCCTTTTGGAGCAAAGGAGAACAATCCTAACCCCACTTCTACAGGATAGCCCTTCAAATACTAGAAAACCACCATTTCTTCTCCGGTTAGAAGCTAAACATCCTATGTTCCTTCAGTCATCCCATTATTTCAAGGCTCTTAACCATCTTGATTGCCAGTGGCTATTCCGATCTCTAGTTCACCACTATTCTCTGGAAAATATTTTGTATGTAGCCACATAGATTTCATGGCTCAGGGATCTTAAAATACATTAGCCCACATGGACTGGGTCCATTCCTATGGACATGATTCATTTTCTTTCTTTGTTTCCTTCCATCTGGAGCTAATCTAGGGAAAAAATCTCCAAAATAAAGGTTAGGTAGAGTTTTTTTTCCCCTAAATTTCCCCAAATATTGGACTTCTAGAAGGAAAACCAGAGACCTTCACTATTCTAGGAACTCAAAACAGTATATCTTTGAATTAGCAAATTCCAGGTCTTTTGCCCATGCTTTCTTCTGTTTTGGTTTTAGTTTACTTCTTCAGAAATAATGTGATTCTCTTTTGTCAATTCTGGTCTTCTATTTGTAATGCTTTCCTTTCCCCAAGAAGTATGAAGTTGAGGAAAGCTTCTTCTCTGAACACTTGTATTCAGAAACTCTTGAACTCAGTTACTTCACCTATCTGAAAACACAAGCTTAGCATTGACATGTGCCTCAGCTGTAAGTTATATTTACTGCTTCAGCCATTACTCCAGCTGACTATTCTGTTATCTACCCCATCTCCTCCTTTTCCCAAAAGAAAGCATGAATGACTTTGTCAAATTATTTGCTCAAATTTAAATAAACTTTACTTTTGGCGTTTTTTTTGTCTGCTGGTTTAGTGACCTCAACTAGCAAGTGAGATTAATAGAGCATGACCTTTTCTTGATGAAAACAAGCTGAATTTTTGCGGTTTCCCTTTCTAGAAAATTACTAATTATCCCTTTAATGGTATGTGCTAAGATTTTCCTAGAAAATGATCATTCTCAGACAGTTTCTTCTTAAAGAACTGTTTACTTTTCAAATCTATCTTTCTTTTTTGAAGCCCATGATTTTGACTGGTAGCAGGATGGAAAACATCTCCCTGTGTCTATAATTGGACATTTAATAATCCTTAGCTTTCCTTTTTAGCTTCTTTCTGGCAGTATCATTTGTGCTTAGAAGATTCACCAGATGTGCTATTAGTCCTCAGGTTTGACAAGGTTTTGGAGGTTCTCCAACATAACCTGGATACATGCTCCAGGAAGATAGCAGAGCTCCCTGTTGTTCCTATCAGTATCTCTCAGCAGGGAGCCACTGACCCCCAAGATAAGACTTCTCACTTATTAGTAGCTTTCACCTGATGGTGCCAAAAGATCCACATCAGAATCCAGATGCAACATCTTCTGCATGAGATTCTTACTGAATTGTTTAGATAAATGTGTTAATGATCCCCTCTTCCCATTCTTCCATCCTGTAACTTCTTGATACTGGTCAGAATTTCCCTCTACCTTTCCATATCCTTTTTCTTTGTTATTTTTGTTTTTTGTTTTGTTTTCCCTTGGAATTCCCTCTTCCAATTTTCCCCCCATCAGTACTTCCTTTTGGAGAGCAGCAAGGCATATTTAGACTTCTAGAAAGGAAACCAATTGACATGTTCAGCATATGTAGCATTTGGCTATAGTAGAAAGACAGATGTTGCTTGCTCTCTCCATGAAGTCAATTCAGAATTCATCCTTCAATCTTGTTTGGAATTGAGACCCTCAGCCCTCTGTATTGTTCATGACTTACTACCATGCAAACCAAATTTAATTATAATTATTTTTCTGTGTAAATATTGATAATTTCTTTATATTAATATATTATATGTTACATAGTATATTATGTAATATTATATAATTTTATATAATGAATCACCAGTGATATCGATGCCCAATGTTAGACCATTGCCTCAGTGTGCTTGAGGACCATAATGTACTTGAGGACCTCAATGTGCTTGTACTTGGGGACTTTTTCCTCATACCCAGATAAGCCATACATAAAAAAATTTTGAATTCTAAGAGAACATTACATAATATAAGATGTATAAGAAGAGGATTTTTTTAAAGCCGTCACTAGTGACATGCTGAAGCTTGGTTAACAGCAACAACTAACAGACCACCCTGAAATACAGATTTAAAATGTTTTGGCTTTTCTTGAATTAAAAGAATCAGTCAAGGAGATGAAGCTCAGGAGCTGAATCTCCTAGAGTGCCAGACTGCCGATAGCAGTGACAGCTGCAAACTCAGGGACCATTGCCATACTGTTGGCCTGCAGTATGGAAAAGATTCTTTGTTGTTCATCAGTCTTGTCAGGCCCTCACACACAAACAGACAACAGTCACAGGCATGTTGAGTTATGAAGGATGAACATTTTTGCTTCCACAAAGGAAAGATTTTATCTTCCCACAGACCTAATATTCAGTGAACCTATTTTTTTGCAGTGCTAAATTTCTTAAAGGAGATTTTACCTATTACAAACCCAGAATAATACATTTAATTTTGTTGCACAAGTTTCTAATTAGGAATAAAGCCAGATCTGGGTCCATGACATACTCCAACAGAAAAGTTTCTAGAATTTGACTCTGTCTCCTGGAACTCTGTATTATCTATGATACTGATGTAAACCATCCAAAGCAATACTTCTTTGGGTCCTCATTCTACTTATTAACAAAAGCCAAGCTATTGTTCTGATGTTTTATGGTTATCATGTAGGAGTTGTTGGTCTGCATGGTGCTGTAGGATGAGCATCAGATTGGGAGGGAGAGGACTAAGGTTCCAATCCCAGGTCTGTCACTAACTGACTGGCAAGACATTAATTGGACAGGTAATTGGCCAGGATACAGTGCTGGGCCTGGAGGAATCAAAATAACTCATCTTCCTAAGTTCAAATTTGATCTCACAGTTATTAGCCATGTCACCTTGGACAAGCCACTTAACCCTGTTTGCCTCAGTTCCCCATCTATAAAATGACCTGGAGAAGGAAATGGCAGACCACTCCAGTATCTTTGCCAAGAAAACCCCCCAAACTGAAAAACAGCCAAAAACAGGAAGAGCACTGGGCCTAGAATCCAGAAGACCTTATGTTCAATTCTGGCCTCAGATATTTACTAGCTACAGGAACCTGGACAATTGAGTTTCCTCAATTGTAAAATTGGGACAGTAATACCACTTATCTTGCAGGATTTTCATGAGGATCAAATGAGATAGTAATACCACTTATCTTGCAGGATTTTCATGAGGATCAAATGAGATAATAATTATGTAGTGTAGATCCTGGCATAAAGTTGTTATCTTAGCTATTATTTTTATGATTTTTTAAATTTTTATTAATAGTAATATCAATATTAGTATTTAACTTTTTCTTAGATCCAATTTTCTTTATTTATAAAAAGAAGGGGTTGAGCTAGATGACCTCCTGAGTTCCCTTTCAGATTAAAATCTATAATTTTTAACAGATAGTCCAAGATTAGGAATTAAATTTACAATAGGACCATTTAGACAGACACTTAAAAATGTGTTCTTGCCTCAAAGCTGAAGGCCGCATTGATTTTTTCTTTTGTTTAAGTGACAATCTTTTTCCTAATATTTATTGTGGTAAAATATTTATTGTGGCATATTCCATATTTCATTTTGCCTCTTAATTTTGAGTTTGTTATTTTAAAGAAACAAGGCCTCACCACTGACAAAGCCTGACCAGTAAGCTCTTCTCCTTCACAAATTAGTCAATAAAAATTTATTAAGCATCTACTGTATATCTGACAGTGTGCTAAATATTGGAGATACAATGAAAGACAAAAAGATAGCCCCCTCCTTTCCAGGTGCTCAAAATCCAATGGGATGGATGCAAATGGCTATATACACCAAAAAAAGATATGAAGATACTAACATTAAGACTGAATTGCTGGCTGGATTTAGAACTGTTAAAATACAGGGTTGATCCTATTTTAGCTATTTTTTAGCCTTTCCTGAAGATTTTTCAGTTGCAGAAAGATTGCCCACCTCCTTTACAGAGTTCACTTGAAATTTCTTCTCATCACAAGTCTATAGAAGGAAGAAGGAAACTTTATTCTAGCAGCCACCTCTTTAGATTATAGGTATCTCAATAGCAGCTTAAAGCTCTCTTGATTTTGAAGTTATAGATGTAATATTAATAATTCACCAGATTTACATAGTGATTGATAGTTTATAAAACACTTCCTTGATAATAACTCTATGAAGTATGTGTCACAACTGTTATCATACTGTTTTTAAAGCCATACTGAGGCTTGAAGAAACTACCTTATTCATAATCACAAAATTAGTAACTGGCCTACCTACAACTTTAGCCCAGCTTTTTCTAAAATTTCATTTCATTTCATTTTTTTATTTTCCTTAGTAACATGTAAAAAACTTTTTTTTTTTCTGATGGAAATGGCTTTTTTCAACAATGAAATGTTTCAAATCAGTTCCAATTGTTCAGTGAAGAAAGCCCTATCACCCAGAGAGGGATATGAAATGTGGACCACAACATAACATTTTCATGCTCTCTATTGATGTTTGCTTGCCTTGTGTTCCCTTTCTTTGATTTATTTTCTTGTAGATAAGATTTTTCTTGCACAACAATGATAAGTGTGGAAATATGCATACATATATATGTGGAAATATGATTTATCAAGTATTTTTTAACATAATTAACATGTAGTGGATTTCCTGCCATCTAGGGGAGGAGTGTGGGGAGTAGGGGGGAAAAATTTGTAACAGAAAACTTTGTAAGGGTCAGTGTTGAAGAATTACCCATATATATGTTTTGCAAATAAAAAGTTTTAATTAAAAAAAAAACAAAAACAAAATTTTTGGTTATACATGTACATTCATTTTTTACTTATGTCCATATGAATTATGTTGAAAAAGAAGAATCAGAACAAAAGGAAAAAACCATGAGAAAAAAAAAGGAAAAAAAAGGTGAAAATAGCATTTATTGACCTATATTCAGTCTCCATATGTCTCTTTCCAGAAAGAAATCTCCAGATGAGGATGGCATTTTTCCATCCAAAATTTTTTGCGATTGTCTTGCCTTACTGAACCATTGAGAAGAACCAAGTTATCATAATTAATCATCACATAATTCTGCAATTGCTGTGCACAATATTTTCTTGGTTCTTCTTGCTTCAGTCAGCATCATTTCATGTAAATCTTTTCAGGCCTTTCTAAAGTCAGTCTGCTCATTATTTTTTATAGAACAGTAATATTCCATTGCTTTCATACACCATAACTTATTCAGCCATTTCCCAGTTGATAGGCATATATTCATTTTCCAATTCCTTGCCACCACAAAAAGAGCTCCTATAAACGTTTTTGTACATGTGGGTCCTTTTTCCTCTTTTATGATCTTTTTGGGAGACAGACTCAGTAGAGACACTGCTGGATCAGAGGGTATGCACAATTTTATAGCCCTTTGGGCATAGTTCCAAATTGCTCTCCAGAATGTTTGGATCAGTTCACAATTTCACCAGCAATGCATTAATGTTCCATTAACCTAGTTTTCTTGACTGCCATTCTAAAAGATTGTAGTAAGTCACATTTATATAGCATTTGATAGTCTACATTTTGCTCTCAACAAATGTATGATTAACAGTGTAGGTTATAATAATCTCATTTTTATAGATAAAAAAAAACTTAGTCCCAGAAATGAAAGAAATAGATTTTAAAAAGAAATAACAATTGTTTGAGCTAGTACAGAACCTAGTTTGACTCTAACAACCTAAAATAATAAAAATATTTAGAAATATTCAAAGGAATAGCTTGTGTATTAAATTAACAAAATTTTCTCCCTTTTTTGGAAAAAGTTCCAGATTCTTAAAGCAATTTGGGCTGCAGAATTCATATCTTCTATCTAATAACCTTCAAAATTATTGGAGTGCTCTTGGCAATAAGAAATGGGATCCAAAAAAAAAAATTCACTAGTCACCCTTTTGCCAAAAAAGAGGAAAAGAAAGAGGGGAAGAAAAGAGAGAGGGAGAGAGAGAGAGAGACAGCGACAGAAAAAGAGAGAATACCAGAAAAACAGAGAGAGAGAGAAGCCTTTTTACTATGCAACATCAACAGATGTGTCAAAAGATAATTCATTACATAATAATTGATTGAAATTTATGCAAGTGTTGGCTCCATCTGATTCCTTTCCTTTAGGTATAGATCTCATGTTGACCTCTATTTTCTTCAAATACCTTGTACAGAAACATTTGTTATCCTTGATAAGGGGGAAATATGGCACAATGCCCAGCAGATGTATTTTCTGAGTCATTAACCCAGATTTCTCTACTCTGAATTTTCTTGGGGGAAAAAAATAGTTCTCAGTTGATTGACAGCTGAGTTAGGCTCTTAGCCAAAATCTTCTGTATGAAGTTTTTTAATTTTAGTAACTACCAAATGGAAATTTGAGAATGTGAGGTTTTTTCATGCAATCAAGTAGAAACGAACTCGATCCAGGTGAACTGACTCTTGACTAAGAACCAAACAGTATTTGGAGTTCCAAGTGCCATCTTTGCTGAAGCAGGACTGGGCCTTGGCTCAGAAGTTCCTGATCTAAAACAACTGGTTGTAACATCTAGTCACAGTCATTTAGTGTTTGAGAACCACAGAATCTGCATCAAGAAACAGCTGCCAGAGCCCTGCCTGTTTCTCGAAGAGCAGTAATAATTGAGTAAAGTTACAACCAATGGCATATTTTTCTCTTTGCCCAAAAGGCCTTTTTTGGTCCAGTGGGTGTTTGTGATATTTCATACCATGTGTTCGTCTCAAGGCCCCCTTGTTGACATCTGACTTAGATTACTTTTCTTGAGAGGACAATTTTACCACAGGAATCGGGTAAATGGTAGAAATAAAAATAGAAATAAAAAAAAAAAGTGGTTGCCAATGAGTGTAACAACCTTCACTAGGTTGTTTTAAAACATTTTTGTTTTTCTGTGGAACAGGATGGGGTCAGATGATGAGTGAACAATGTGGTCAGTTATTTGTTTCTGCTTTGCAAATGTGTTTGTGCACAAAGGAGAAAGCTATGAAGAAAGCCAGGAAAAAATGAACTTTCAGTTGGTCAGCTTTTTATTTATCATTTGATCATTTTTTAACAAGAACTGTTCTTTGACTTTTAGCAAAAAAATAATAATAGTAATAATGAGGAAAGATTGTGACCAAATATGATCATTGTCTTTTAAAGATACTTTCTTGTTTTTGCAATGATACCTCCCCTAAGCTCTTAAGAATTTTATTTGAATTGATGGTCACACTAGGACATAAGGGGCTACTAAATGAAATACTACTCTTAGAATTTGTCACATCTTGCACACCTCTGACAATGAGCAAATCACTGAAACTCTCTGTGTTCTATTTGTTCATTTGCAGAAAGGGAGTTTTAATGCCTCTCTTGTTCTAAGCCAAAAAGGTAGTGAATATAAAGGGCTTTGCAGATATTAAAGTGCACTATAGATGGCAATCAGTCATTCAGTCAAGCAAGCATTCAGCAAACACTTATTAAGTGCCTCCAGTATTCCATGCTTGTATGAGTCAGTTATGAGGATTGAAATAATCAGTACTATGATTATGGATTTTTACTATGCAATTTGGAAATGCTGGGGGTTTTTTGTTTGTTTGTTTTTCAAGTATAGAATCTATATAGGATCCTAGAGTGGCTCACAGGCTGTATAGTTTTGGCACCTCTGCTAATCTGACATTTCATTGTAATTTCCTCATGTGAACCAGTCACCCAGCTAACAAAAATCATATTTCTTTGCAGGGATACCAGGAAGTGATTATGTCAATGCCAACTACATAGATGGCTATAGGAAACAAAATGCCTATATAGCAACCCAAGGATCACTCCCAGAAACATTTGGAGACTTCTGGAGGATGATGTGGGAGCAAAGAGGAGCAACTGTTGTCATGATGACAAAATTGGAGGAAAGATCCAGGGTAAGAAAACAGCAAGTTTGGCTCCCCATCCATGCTATATTTTATTCAACTCATTATCTGACCTTTCTCTGAGATTTAATTTTTGACAGCCATCAATTGTGAAGTGAAACCAGCAGCTCTTGATAAAGACAAACATTCATTAAAATTCTACTGGGTTTGCCAATGGGGGAATGCTTTCATGTCACTCTGATGTGTGATTTCCAGAAGTAACATCTAAGGAGATAGACAACATGATTAGAGAAAATAAAGATCAACTTAAACATCTGTCCACAATTTATCTTGAGCAAAAACCGACAAGCTTTTAACAGAATGCAATTTAAAAATGTATTTTTTAATGTTTTCATCTTTTTCTACCTGTCTTGCAATGAAACAAAGTCTTGAAAAGCACAAAAGTACTTTGAGAGACTCTTTCTTGAATTAATCCATGCATGCCCTGGGAGTGAATGAGTTGGGGCAACCAGAATAGTGAAAGATCTTCTGAATACTTGGGTTGGTTCAATTTTGTCTGGTTTGAGTTTACTGAGTATTAATATCAAAGAAGAGTTTTCTATTATATTACTATATACCCATCATTGCCTTAAGTAGTCAACTTTGAGTCTCATAATGGCCTGAATGTGACCCTAGGCACTTTAAAGCTATACCAACAAGATGCATAATAGAAAGATTTTGCTAAAAGATTCAATATGAATCTTTGTTATTCTTATATATATATATATGTATATATATATATATATATATGTAAAAAACAATCATGTTATTCTTTTATATAGGTTGAATAGCTAAGTGAGCGTACTTTGATCACCAGAAGTTTGGTTGTCTGGTGATCAATCTTTTTTTTTTCTTTCTTTCTTCACTATAAAAGTCTCTTGACCAAAGTAGTATTTTTTTTTCCAAGTATAGAATCTTTTTAGGATCCTAGAGTGGCTCACAGGCTATATAGTTTTGGCACCTCTACTAATCTCACATTTCATTTTAATTTCCTCATGTGAACCAGTTTTGGGGGGTATTTTTAGTCGGGAAAACCTGATGTAAACTACCACTTTAGATAGTCTTTGATTTCATGACCCTTAGCAACTTCTTGGGACCTCAGTTTCCTTTTCTCTAAAATGGAAATATTATCACTTACCTTAAAGGATTAATCTGAGGAACAGCTGAGAGAACATAGAAGAAATGCTTTGCAACCCTTAAAGCACATTATGAATGTGAGTTTTCAGCATCACTAATGTAGAGGTCTCTGGTTGGGTTTACACACACACACACACACACACACACACACACACACACACACACACCCCTTCACATTTCAAATCACTGCATATTAAGAGCCTGAGTGATGATGCTATGGGAGACTGGGGCAAAAAAAAAAAAAAAAAAAAAAAAAAAAAAAAGATAGCAGGGAAAGGAAAGCCAGCTACTGCATTCTCATTTGAATTTGCAAAGTGGGAAGTCTTACAATTATCTACTGAAAATAGAGATTTAACTGTAATAATTCGACCGAGAAACCTTTTACAGCATATATAAGGAAAATTAAGTTAGAAAAGAGGCAAAAGTTACACAAGGGATTCATAAGGAGAAATCTAGATACCTGAAAATAGTAACAAGTTATAGCTACTGTACCAAGGCAAGGAATTCAGAAAGTGTGAAGTTCAGTAGGTTCAACAAAATCTTTTGAAAATGAGTCAAGCCTTGTCAAAGATATTCAGAAGGAATTATGATGTTTTAAGTGAGCTAATTTTAAAATTTCTAAGACTCTGAAGGTAATCCCACTGAGTATATCATATTCTCTGTACAACTTTCTTTAAAAAATTAATGAGGGGGGAGTCAGGAGGACCTAAGTTCAAATCCAGCCTCACCCACTTAATACTAGCTATATGACCCTGGAAAAGTCAATTAATCGCAATTGCCTCACATACAAAAAAAAAAAAA
>JAJPUD010004558.1:180869-192143 GCA_023553655.1 Myrmecobius fasciatus | reverse complement strand
TCCTGTCGTATTCCCATCAAGTTGAGCTGTAGCTGACTGATTTCTCAAAAAGGCCAATTGCATGCTTGAACTTCATCAAAAGCTCCTTTCAAAGGGTTTGGGGACAAGCTTCTGGGGATCTATTGTCCTCGCTAGAGATACTTTCCTAATTATTATTTTGCTTTTGATATGTAGCCTTTGCATTTTAATAAGATTTGTGTCTTCCAAACTTGCCTCAATCAGGTTTCACATGGCCTTGCAGGAGGGATATCAACGCATACCTCAGCCTCTGCAAGGGACATCTCACCTTTGGATGCTACTTGGGTGCAATTCACATCCATCTCCACCCTTATCAGCCTGAAGCAGTTTTGTCAGATGAGACCTTCATCCCTAGTTCCAAATGAATCTGGGTCCCAGTTCTTTGAGAGGGGAATGATGGAGTCATATCATCTGCCCCAGCCCAGTCAGTAATCCTGACACTTTCAGGAACTTAACTGGACCAAAAGGACCCTTCAGTTTTTCCATGTATCTGTAGCTGCTTCCCCAGCCCCAGAATAAAATGGTCTTTTTATGTTTTCCCCATGCATACCATAATTCAATCACAGGGACATTTCTCATGCATACCTTACCTGAAATTGTCCAAAGTTATGTAGAGTCTTCTGAGATGATCCAATTTTCCTGCTCTGTATAATTCTCCTAATTTTTTTTTACTTAACTTTTCCTTTTCTATATAAACCCTCACTGCACTCTGCTGGGTGGCCTCTCTCCATTAGGGAGGAGGCTTGTAGGGTGCATCTTCCCTTAACCCAGTAAGTGCCAAAATAAATGTCTTTGCTTGATTTTGAGATGGCTTGAGTGTAAATCTTTCAGGGACACTACCACAACCTAGGTCCCAGCATGAGTCTTTAGCTGCAGCATTGTAAAAGAACAAAGGTCATTCTGGGAATCCCACACTAAACTGAAAGTTGGATATATTATTTTGCAGTTACCTTTACTGGGGAACAAGGTCAGAGGTCTAATGACTGATTTGGTAGGACAGGTTCCTACATGCCACTTGTTAGAGGAAGCATTTGTAGTGTTCTGGAAAATCCATGGCCACAGAAGCCATTTTTTGAGGCATGTAGGGGAGCAACCCATGAGAAATTTAGAATAAAGGTAATGTAAGTGATTTAGTGATCCAAGGTGGGAGTCCATGTTACTACTTGTACCCAGGACACAAAGTGGAGACTGAGTTGCTAGAGAAACTCCCAAGTATAAAGGATCTTGTAGGTAAGGTTTGATATACTAGGATCCAAAAACCTGCATGTAAGTTCTACATTTCTTGGTTAGAATGGTCCTCTGTCCCATAGGTATATGGGATGCTTGTGACTGCAATGGTATTATGACAATGGGAATGGAACTAATGGTAGTGGACACTAACTACTTCCTTTACATAAGCTGCTGCCTGTGATGCACACTGAGCCTGGTTGGCTTCTCAGCCCATAGAGGAGCAGGATTTGGGGGACATGCTGTCTAGGAATATCAGTAAAAGAGAATCCTTCCATTGGGGTCATGAAGGCTTCTAATGGGGCAGCTATATTCAAGATTCAAAGATTCAAGGAGTTGGGACCTTGAGTAACAAGTCCTACAGTCATTGAAATTGAGTGTTTTTTGAGGTGTATTGTATTGTATTGTAGGTGGCTCAATGGGGGTTGTTTGAGGGGAGAAGTATATAGGCAGATATAAGTAGGTTAATCATAAAATTAGAATATTCAGCATGGACTAGATAAAATAACTGAGAATAATGTTGTTATTTTTTTAAAACAATAAACATGTATTATGTTTGCATTCTTGGAGCTTTCATTGATTTTGATTGAAACCAAAGAGAGTTAAAAAAATGGATGTGAATTCATTTCAGTTCTTTACCTTTTATTTTAATTTGACAATCCCAGAAACTAATAGCTCATTTTTAAGAATTTCAACCCAGCAACACATTTCTCAATTAGTCATAATTCAAAATTTAGGTAAAAAATAATTTTTAAATGAAAAAAAAACAATGACAAATTTTAGAAGTTGTGGGTATGGCAGTATATCTAGTCAACATTTCTATTTCACTTTTGATCTTGAATTTTCTAACTTCTAAATAAACATGATTGAAAAAGTGAAAAGAAAAAGAAAAATCAGATCAAAAGGGAAAAAATGAGAGAGAGAAAAAACAAGCAAAGAAGCAACAACAAAAAGAAAATACTATGGGGCAGCTAGGTGATGCAAAGGATAGAGCACCAGCCCTGAAGTCAGGAAGACCTGAGTTCAAATCTGGTCTCAGACACTTAACATTTCCTAGCTGTGTGACCCTGGGCAAGTCACTTAACCTCAATTGCCTCAGGAAAAAAAAGAAAAGAAAAGAAAATATTATGATGTGATCCACATTCATTCTCCATAGTCCTCTATCTGGTTGCTGATGGCCCTTTTTATCACAAATATATTGGAATTGCCTTGAAACAAACACCTCATTATTACAAAGAGCCTGGTCCATCCCAGTTGGTCATCACATAATCTTGTTTTATCTGTATACAATACTCTTTTGCTTGTGCTCACTTCACTTAGCATCAGTTCATGTAAGTCTCTCCAAGCTTTTCTGAAATCAGCATGCTCATCATTTCTTATAGAACAATAATATTCCATTACATTCATATAACATAACTTATTCTTCCATTCCCTAACTGATCAGCAGTCACAGATGGGAATAGGCAGGATTTTCATACTTGTCCCTAAAAGAGTCAAAAATTTGTTATTCCAGAATGCAAAGAATATCATCACTTATAAACTTATAAACAAAATAATTTTGCCACCCAAACAGTATAATCTCACAAAGGAAATCATGGATTTATATTGAAATGATGGACTACCAAACATTTCTCATGAAAAGTCTAGAGTTGCATAGAAACTTGGAAATGGAAACATAGCATTCAATAGAAGACAGGCAAAGTTTCCAGGTGAAAACCTATCTATATTTACTTCTATGGCTAGAGTCTCATCGAAGAGCAACTCCCAAACATCATTATGCCAATGTAGAAACTTCAGGAGAGTAATAAAGTGGAAGGTGGACATTTCTGATTCAAAGGAAATTGATGGATCCTGGGGAGAAAGAGAAGATCATGGAGAGGAAAGAATTGTCTTAATTGTTATGGAACCAGCCAATCCAACAAGCATTTATTAAGTGCCTGCTGTGTATCTGCCAGGTACTGTGATCAAGTACAAATCTTTTGTACTTTGAATTTTTCACCAGGTAAAAATAAAAGCTATTCTATATTTGTTACAATATTATCCTGATTGGTCACAAGCAAGCTTAAGGGGCTTTACCCTTATTTTGTGGACAATTAAAAGCCAAATTCTGATGTCTCATGGGGAAACCAAGGCTTCTTGATTAAAAACTACTCTGAGAGGCCAAAATGTATTCTGGAAAGAATTTCAACTGCCACAGAATCAGAGGATCTGGGTTCAAATGCTGCTTCTGAGGCTTAGTACCTGTGTGACCATGGGCAACAACTTGTTGGGCATCAGTTTCTCCCCCTCTGGCTAGGAGGAGATCAGTGAGATCACCAGAGTGTCCAGTATGATGTTTGTTCCCTTCCCTGGTGCATGTCTCATCGCAACAGCTGCTTTATTTATCGGTCTTATGCATATTATTCTGCAGTCAGCACCTATATCTTTCTTCCTCTGACTCTGATTCTGCCTTCATCTCTGCATCTCTCAATATTTCTTTGTTCTTTGTCAATATGTACAATATACACAGTGCCTGTATGTACACATGTGGATATGTCCTGCTATTTGGAAGCCACTGATGATTTAGGTCTGCTCCCACCTAACACTCTGAAGATACCTCCTCCCTTCCTCCCACCGAGGGATCATAATGGATGCCTGATAAAGAGGTAGCCTAAATGCCCTCCATTCAGGATTCCAAGTATCCTTGGCCACAACCAGTCACAATGAAAACCTGTGTCTGGAACCAAATACTGCTTCTGTGTTAGACAGTAAAATTTACCTTTGCAAAGGATATATTTTACTAAAGGTGAGCTGGCTGACTTGATCGTGATTTCCACTGTAAAAAGTATAAGGACCCCATCCAATTCCCTGCTTTTTCAACAAGCCAGGGAAAGCATCCTGATTGGGCTTTTTGATACAGGGGCCTTCCATAAATGATTCAACTCAACAATAATTTGCAGGGATTGAGCTAAAGCAGCTAGCAGCAGTTACTTATACAGTGGCAGGGGTGAGCTCTGCTGGAGTTATATATGATCATTTGTGCTACTTGGCATGGAAATAATTCCTTTTTGCTTTTTTAATTCAGGTATTATTAAAAATCTGCTTTTGTCCCCTAAACACATAAGATTCTGGTGGAGATCAGATAGTGGGAAGAAGAGTTTGGCCTTAGTTGTCTTTGAAAGATTAAACTTATCTGGCTACTATAACAATAGAAGATTTCAGTTCCAGTTCCTTACTGGGAAGATTTCTAGCATAAAGTATGTGAATTTAGGCAAATACCCTTCCAGCAGTGATATTCATTGTTCTGAAAATCTTCCCAACTCTGTCTGTCTCTATGTTGAGTATCCTTTTGTGGCCATTCTATATAGTCATAGGTCCTCCTGGTGCAGTGACATTATGGATTGAAAGGCCCCTTTGAACTCTGACATTCTGTGATCTCTGAATGTAACATCACCTTAGAACCATGAGTTCATTATGAAAGTGATAATATAATGCCCTGCCTCATTTCTATCTTCTGCAGAATTAAGGAATTGCTTTTAGGTGAAACATTTTAGTAACCTCTAACGAGACAGAGATTGGTCTGTGTACATAAACTCATTTCTATGTCTTTATGGTACCCCTGACCTCTTGGTGTTTGAGATAAAATTGAAATTACTAGAATCCTTTGTGTAACTAAAAAGCAGATTATTACAATGTCTATGACTAGAAGGTATTAAGATGGAAAGTTGGGGAAGGAGCAGACCTCTTCTTGAAACCTTAGGACTCAAGTAGGTGGGTACATTACTGCCACCAGCCTGTGTCTTCTGAGATGCTCAGTTTCCATTTTTTATATTCTCCTTCTCTCCCAGAGCTCAGTCCTTTTTATCTCTTTCTCCTGTTTTGGTTGATCCAATTCTACCACTTCTTGGCTCAGCTTACTTTGACTTTCCTCCTTCCTTTCTATTTCCAAACAGAAGGAATCTCTATCTTTTTGCTGGGATGTCTCCTACCTTGCATACAGTTTCTTAAAGGCATAACCAAATCCCTTAAGGCAGTGCTGTTGGTTGATTCCTCAAGACAGATACAGACCTGTTTCTATTTGAGTTCTGATTGATTGATTCACTTAATAACTGATTTTACCTAAGAAAGGTACTTACTTGTTTTGAAGGTGGTAGCATAATCAAGGAAGCTCCATATTTTTATACAAGAATTCTAGCTCTAACAATGTATGACCTAAACACCCTTTTCCCAACCTAACCCTCCCAAAACCAGCACTAGAGCAGAAAGGATTAAATAGGGCTTTCTTTAAAATATCTAAAACCATCATCAAGCATTATCTATAATAAGGGTAAGATCAGGAATGAAGCAAGGATACCCATTATCACATCTATTATTCAATATTGTACTAAATATGTTAGCTCTAGCAATAAGAGAAGAAAAAGAAATTGAAGGAATTAGGATAGGCAGTGAGGAAACAAAACTTACACTCTGCAGACATTATACCTAAAGCATCCTAGAGAACAAACTAAAAGCAAGTTGAAATAATTGACAACTTTAGCACAATTGCAAGATATAAAATAAACCCATGTAAATCATTAATACTTCTATATATAACCAGCAAAGCCAGGCACAAGAGAAAGAAAAAAAATCCCATTTAATATAATTGCAGATATTATAAAATACTTGGGAGTCTATCTGCCAGAACAAACTCAGGAAGTATATGAACACAAAATACTTTTTACACAAATAAAGTCAGATTTAAGCAATTGGAACAATAGCAACTGCATGTCATGGACAGGTTAAGGCAATATAATAAAAATGTCAATTCTGCCTTAAATAATTTATACTTAGTATCTATACTTATGTAATTAAGTGTCATGTCCAATTAACCTACCAAAATTATTCTATAAAGGGAGAAAAAAGCATAACAAAATTTGTGTGGAAAAACACAAGTTCAAGATTATTTATTAAAGAAATTAATGAAAAAAATGACAAGGCAGGTGGACTAATCTTACCAGATCTCAAACTGTATTATAAAGTGGTAATCATCAGAACTACCTAGTACTGGTTAAGGAATGGAGTAGTGGATCAATGGAGTAGATTTAGGTACACAAGACACAGTAGTAAATGACAATAGTAATTCAGTGTTGGATAAATGACAAGAACTCTGTACTGTACAAAATCTTCGGGAAAAACTTTGAAAATAGGGTGACAGAATCTAGGTATAGCTCTATTACCTACACTGTATACCAACAGAAAGTCAAAATGGGTATATGATTTAGATATAAAAATTGGTACCATAAGCTAATTAGGAGAGCCTGCTGTAGTTTAGCTGGCAGATCTGTAGAGAAGGGAAGAATTCAGGACCAAATAAGAGATAAAGAGCATTATATGATATAAAATGGGTCAATTTAATGAAAGGCAATGAAAATGTTCTTACACAAACAAAATCAATGCAAACATGATTAGAAGGAAAGCAGAAAATTGGAAAACACCTTTATAGAAAAAAATACCTAATAACATTCTCATTTCTCAAATATATAGAGAATTGAGTCAAATTTATAAGAATGTCGTTATTCGTCAGGGGATAAATGATTAAATGATAAGGACACACTGGTTTCAGAAGAAGATTTCAAAGCTATCTATAGTCATATGAAAAAATGCTCTAAATCATTATTAATTTGAGAAATTCTAATTCCAAAATTTTTGAGGTGACACTTCATACCTATTAGACTGGCAAATATGACAGAAAAGAAAAATAACAAATATTTTTGAGGGCACATGTGTAAATTGTGACTCTGATGCATTGTTGGTGGAACTGTAAACTATTCCAACTATATTGGAGAGCAATTTGCAAATATGTCCAAAGGGCAATCATACTTTGCATACATTTGATGTAGCAATTCCATTAATAGATCTGTGTCCCAAAGAGATCAGAAAGACAAGGGTTTGGGGAAGGACCTACTTATTCAAAAAATAATTATAATAGCTTTTTTGTGATGGCAAATTGGATATTGATGGGATGGGATTGATTAATAGTGACCTAGTTGGGATATATAGTGTAATGGATTACAACTGCACTGTAAGAAATTATACCTAAGCAGATTTCAGAAAAACTCATACAGATTTATATGAACTGTTGCAAAGTGAAGCAAGCAGAGGCAAGAGAATATGAAACACATTAACAATAATATTGTAGGATAATCAGCTTTGAATGATTTAGCTCTTTTCAGCAACAGAATTACAAATGTATCATGAGGAAAAATGTTATTCACAGAGAAAAAAAACTGATGGATTCTAGTTAAGTCTTGACCGCTCACCTCAGTGGGGGATGTTAACTACCCACCGTTCTCCTTGTGGGGGGCAGACTCCCCATCGCTCACTTCGATGGGGGTCAACTGGTTTCTTACCTATTTCCCAGGTCTTCAAAAGTCTCTAAAGCTTCTCTAAAGCAGGGAATTATCCCCACAGAACACCCGAGATACGAAAGGCTGGCTAACAGCAGGTCTTTATTACGTGATATCACAAGCTAAAGTTCCCTATTATATGGCAATGCTAGATGTTACCCGGCAGCATGTTGGCAGTCTGCCAGTAGTGCCATTAGTGCCCTCTTACATGGCAGCTGCCGGCAGTGTGTTAAGGCAGCGTTGGTAGTGCCTAAGGCAGTGCATTAAGGCTGCCTCCAGGGAACCTCTGTTTACCCTCTTTTATAATTCCCTGCCTCACATAATCCAGGAGGGTAGTCCCCTCTTCACCTGGTCCAGGAGGGAGGAGCCCCATTCACAGTATAACAGGAGTGAGGAAGCTCTTCCTCATTACTGAGGTGTACTCAATACCGTCCCTGCCCTCACAAAGGGCGGATTTAGCAGAATTCACCTCCAAGTGTCCTCAGAACTCTGCCCCTGTTATCTGCTATCTGTGGGCCCCAAGGGATTCTGAATACAGATCACAGCATATTATTTTCATGTTCTTATTTTTTGGGGGTGAGTACTGAGGTTCTTTCAACAACATGACTAATATTGTAATATGTTTTACATGATTGCACTCATAGAACCTGATTTACCAGCTTAGAAAAGGGTAAAGGGAAAGAAGGAGAAATTTGGAAACTTCATATATTTTTTTAAATGTAAGTTTTATTTGTCTTTTTACTTATTTGAAAAAATATTACTTAAAAATACTATTGGGTCATAAAGAATAACAAAGATGCAGTTTCAGAGAAACCTGAGAAGACTGGTACTGAATGAAAAGAACAAATGTAGACAACTATTTATACAATAAATTTATCCAATAATTGATGGGCATGCCCTGAATATCCAATTATTTGCCCTGAGAAGGGAGCTGTTATGAATATATATATTTACATATATGTCCTTTTCCTTTAATTTTTTTTCATTTGGGATTAATGTCTAGTAGTGTTATCATTAGGTCAATGGATATGCATGATTTTATAACCCTTTGGATATAGTTCAATTCTTTTTTTTTTGCTTTTTTTTGCTTTTTTGCTGAGGCAATTGGGGTTAAGTGACTTGCCCAAGATCACACAGCTAGGAAATGCTAAATGTCTGAGACCAGATTTGAACTTAGGTCTTCCTGACTTCAGGGCTGGTGCTCTATCCACTGCGCCACCTAGCTGCCTCTCAATGCTTTTTTTAAAGTATTTTTTTTTTTTAAAAGCTTTTTATTTACAGTACACATGAGTGATTTTTCTACATTGACCTTTGCAAAACTTTTTTTTGTTCCAAGCTTTTCTCCTCCTCCCCTCACCCTCACCCCTAGATGACAGGTAATCTAATACATGCTAAATATGCTAAATTATATGACAAATCCAATATATGTATACATATCTATATAGTTATCTTACTGCACAAGAAACATCAGATCTAAAAAGAAAGAGAGAAAAAAGAAACAACCTAAGAAGGAAAACAAAATGGAAGGAAATATTCACAGAAAGCGATAAAATGCTGTGTTGTGGTCCACACTCAGTTCCCTCAGGCCTCTCTCTGGATGTATATGACTATCTTCACCGCTGAACAATTGGAACCAGTTTGAATCACCTCATTGTTGAAGAGAACCATGTCCATCAGAATTGATCATCGTATAGTCTTGTTGTTGTGTATAATGTTCTCCTGGTTCTGCTGATTTCACTCAGCATCAGTTCATGCAAGTCTCTCCAGGCCTCTATGAAATCCTCCTGCTGGTCATTTCTTACAGAAAAATAATAATCCATGACATTCATATACCATAATTTATTCAGCCATTCTCCAATTGATAAGCATCCTTTCACTTTACAGTTTCTAGCCACTACAAAAAGGGCTGCCACAAACATTTTTGCACATGTGAGTCCCTTTCCCTCCTTTAAGATTTCTTTGGGATATAGGCCCAGTAGAAACACTGCTGGGTCAAAGGGTATGCACAGTTTGATAACTTTTTGAGCATAGTTCCAGATTGCTCTCCAGAATGGTTGGATCCGTTCACAGTTCCACTAACAATGTATCAGTGTCCCAGTTTTCCCAAATCCCCTCCAACATTGGTCAATATCTTTTCCTGTCATCTTAGCCAATCTGACAGGTGTGTAATGGTATCTCAGAGTTGACTTAATTTGCATTTCTCTGATCAATAGTGATTTGGAGCACCTTTTCATATGACTAGAAATAGTTTCAATTTCTTCCTCTGAAAATTGTCTACTTGTATCTTTTGACCATTTATCAATTGGAGAATGGCTTGAATTCTTATATATTTGAGTCAATTCTCTCTATATTTTAGAAATGAGGCCTTTATCAGAACCTTTGAATGTAATAATGTTTTCCCAGTTTATTGCTTCCCTTCTAATCTTGTCTGCATTCTTTTTGTTTGTGCAAAAACTTTTTTATTAAAACTTTTTATTTGCAAAACATATGTATGGGTAATTCTTCAACATTTACCCTTACAAAGCTTTCTGTTACAAATTTTCCCCCCTATTCCCCACCCCTCCCCTAGATGGCAGGATATCCACTACATGTTAATTATGTTAAAATATTTGACAAATCGAATATATGTATACATATTTCCACACATCATTGTTGTGCAAGAAAAATCATATCTACAAGAAAAAAAATCAGAGAAAAGAAACACAATGCAAGCAAACATCAATAGAAAGTATGAAAATGCTCTGTTGTGTTCCACATTTCACACCCCCTCTCTGGGTGTATATGGCTTTCTTCACTGAACAATTCGAACTGGTTTGAAACATTTCATTGTTGAAGAGAGCCATGTGCATCAGAATTGATCATGATATAGCATTGTTGTTGCCGTGTATAATGATCTCCTGGTTCTGTTCATTTCACTCAGCATCAGTCCATGCAAGTCTCTTCAGGCCTCTCTGAAATCATCCTGCTGGTTGTTTCTCATAGAACAATAATATTCCATAACATTCATATACCATAATTTGTTCAGCCATTCTCCAGCTGATGGGGATCCATTCAGTTTCCAGTTTCTAGCCATAACAAAAAGGGCTGTCACAAACATTCTTGCACATGTATGGCCCCTTCCTTCCTTTATGATTTCTTTGGGATATAAACCCAATAGAAAGTGTACAAAAACTTTTTAACTTGATATAGTCAAAATTATCTATTTTGTGATTAATGATGTTCTCTAGTTCTTTGATCACAAATTCCTTCCCCCTCCACAGGTCTGAGAGGTAAACCATCCTACATTGTTCTAATTTGTTTATAATATTGTTCTTTATGTCTAGATCATGAATCCATTTCGACCTTATCTTGGTATACGGTGTTAGGTGTGGGTCAATGCCTAGTTTCTTCCATACTAGTTTCCAATTTTCCCAGCAGTTTTTGTCAAATAGTGAATTTTTATCCCAAAAGCTGGAGTTTTCAGGTTTATCAAACACTAGATTACTATTGTCATTGAGTATTTTGTCCTGTGAACCTAACCTATTCCGCTGATCCACTACTCTGTTTCTTAGCCAGTACCAAATGATTTGGATGACCACTGCTTTATAATATAGTTTTAGATCTGGTACAGCTAGACAACCCACATTTGCATTTTTTTTTCATTAATTCCCTTGAAATTCTTGAC
>JAJPUD010004558.1:131403-174735 GCA_023553655.1 Myrmecobius fasciatus | reverse complement strand
ATATATGTATACATATTTCCACACATCATTGTTGTGCAAGAAAAATCATATCTACAAGAAAAAAAATCAGAGAAAAGAAACACAATGCAAGCAAACATCAATAGAAAGTATGAAAATGCTCTGTTGTGTTCCACATTTCACACCCCCTCTCTGGGTGTATATGGCTTTCTTCACTGAACAATTCGAACTGGTTTGAAACATTTCATTGTTGAAGAGAGCCATGTGCATCAGAATTGATCATGATATAGCATTGTTGTTGCCGTGTATAATGATCTCCTGGTTCTGTTCATTTCACTCAGCATCAGTCCATGCAAGTCTCTTCAGGCCTCTCTGAAATCATCCTGCTGGTTGTTTCTCATAGAACAATAATATTCCATAACATTCATATACCATAATTTGTTCAGCCATTCTCCAGCTGATGGGGATCCATTCAGTTTCCAGTTTCTAGCCATAACAAAAAGGGCTGTCACAAACATTCTTGCACATGTATGGCCCCTTCCTTCCTTTATGATTTCTTTGGGATATAAACCCAATAGAAAGTGTACAAAAACTTTTTAACTTGATATAGTCAAAATTATCTATTTTGTGATTAATGATGTTCTCTAGTTCTTTGATCACAAATTCCTTCCCCCTCCACAGGTCTGAGAGGTAAACCATCCTACATTGTTCTAATTTGTTTATAATATTGTTCTTTATGTCTAGATCATGAATCCATTTCGACCTTATCTTGGTATACGGTGTTAGGTGTGGGTCAATGCCTAGTTTCTTCCATACTAGTTTCCAATTTTCCCAGCAGTTTTTGTCAAATAGTGAATTTTTATCCCAAAAGCTGGAGTTTTCAGGTTTATCAAACACTAGATTACTATTGTCATTGAGTATTTTGTCCTGTGAACCTAACCTATTCCGCTGATCCACTACTCTGTTTCTTAGCCAGTACCAAATGATTTGGATGACCACTGCTTTATAATATAGTTTTAGATCTGGTACAGCTAGACAACCCACATTTGCATTTTTTTTTCATTAATTCCCTTGAAATTCTTGACCTTTTGTTTTTCCAGATGAATTTTGTTGTTATTTTTTCTAGGTCAGTTAAATAATTTCTTGGGAGTTTGATTGGTATAGCACTAAATAAATAGATTAGTTTAGGTAGTATTGCCATCTTCATTATATTTGCTTGACCTATCCAAGAGCACTTGATATTTTTCCAATTGTTTAGATCTGACTTTATTTGTATGGAGAGTGTTTTGTAGTTTTGCTCATATAGATTCTGACTTTCCCTTGGCAGATATATTCCCAAATAATTTATACTATCGAAAGTTATTTTAAATGGAATTTTTCTTTGTATCTCTTGCTGCTGGATTTTGTTGGTGATGTATAAAAATGATGATGATTTATGTGGATTTATTCTGTATCCTGCAACTTTGCTAAAGCTGTGGATTAATTCTAATAGTTTTTAGTGGATTCTCTAGGGTTTTCTAAGTAGACCATCATATCATCTGAAAAGAGTGATAATTTGGTTTCCTCACGACCTACCCTAATTCCTTTAATCTCTTTTTCTTATTTTATTGCCAAAGCTAGCATTTCTAATACAATATTGAATAGTAATGGTGATAGTGGGCAACCTTGTTTCACCCCTGATCTTATTAGGAATGGTTCCAGTTTATCACCATTACATATGATGCTAGCTGATGGTTTTAAATAGATGCTACTGACTATTTTAAGGAAAAGTCCATTAATTCCTATACTCTCAAGTTTTTTTTAATAGGAATGGATGTTTGATTTTATCAAATGCTTTTTCTGCATCTATTGAGATTATCATATGTTTTTTTTGTTAATTTAGTTATTGATATAGCAAATTATGCTAATAGTTTTCCTAATATTGAACCATTCCTGCATGACCACACTTGGTCATGGTGTATTATTCTGGGAATGATTTTCTGTAATCTTTTTGGTAATATTTTATTTAAGATTTTTGCATCAATATTCATTAGGGAGATTGGGCTGTAATTTTCTTTCTCTGTTTTTGTTCTACCTGGTTTAGGTATCAGTGCCATGTCTGTGTCATAAAAGGAATTTGGTAGGAGTCCTTCATTCCCTATTTTTTCAAATAGTTTATATAATATTGAAGTTAATTGTTGTTTAAATGTTTGGTAGAATTCACATATAAATCCATCTGGTCCTGGGGATTTTTTCTTAGGGAGCTGATTAATGACTTGTTCTATTTCTTTTTCTAAATTGGGACTATTTAAGTAATTTATTTCCTCTTCTGTTAATCTGGGAAATCTATTTTTTGTAGATATTCCTGCATTTCACTTAGGTTATCAAATTTATTGGCATAAAGTTGGGCAAAGTAACTCCTGATTATTGCTCTAATTTCCTCTTCATTGGTGGAAAGTTCTCTCTTTTCATTTTTGAGACTAACAATTTGATTTTACTCTTTCCTTTTTCTAATCAAATTAACTAGAGGTTTATCTATTTTGTTGGTTTTTTCATAAAACCAACTTTTAGTTTTATTTATTAATTCAATAGTTTTTTTACTTTCAATTTTATTAATCTCTCCTTTTATTTTTAGGATTTCAAATTTGGTATTTGATTGGGGGTTTTAATTTGTTCTTTCTCTAGCTTTTTTAGTTGCAAACCCAATTCATTGATTTTCTCTTTCTCTATTTTATGCACATAAGCATCTAGAGATATAAAATTTCCCCTTATTACCGCTTTGGCTGTATCCCACAAATTTTGGTATGTTGTCTCATTATTGTCATTCTCTTGGATGAAATTAGTAATTGTGTCTGTAATTTGCTGTTTAATCCATTCGTTCTTTTTTTTTTTTTTTTTTTTTTTTGCTTTTTGCTGAGGCAATTGTGGTTAAGTGACTTGCCCAGGGTCACACAACTAGGGAATGTTAAGTGTCTGAGACCAGATTTGAACTCAGGTCCTCCTGACTTCAGGGCTGGTGCTCTATCCACTGCACCACCTAGCTGTCCCCCATTCATTCTTTAAGATGAAATTATTTAGTTTCCAATTACTTTTTGGTCTATTTTCTCCTGGCCTTATATTGCATGTAATTTTTATTCCGTCATGATCTGAAAAAAATACATTTACTATTTCTGTCTTCCTGCATTTGATTTTGAGGTTTTTATGTCCTAACACATGGTCAATTTTTGTGTAAGTTCCATGGACTGCTGAGAAAAAAGTAAACTCCTTTCTGTCTCCCTTTAATTTCCTCCAAAGATCTATTATACCTAACTTTTCTAACATTTTGTTTACCTACTTAATTTCTTTCTTATTTATTTTGTGGCTTGATCTATCCAGTTCTGAGAGAGGGAGGTTGAGATCCCCCACTATTATAGTTTTGCTGTCTATTTCTTCTTGCATCTCTCTGAACTTTTCCTCTAGGAATTTCCATGCTATACCACTTGGTGCATATATGTTTAGTATTATTGCTTCATTGTCTATGGTACCCTTTAATAAGATATAGTTTTCTTCCTTGTCTCTTTTAATTAAGTCTATCTTTGCTTTTACTTGATCTGAGATCAGGATTGCTAACCCTGTTTTTTTTTTGTTGTTGTTGTTGTTGTTGTTCATCTGAAGCATAATAGATTCTGCTCTAGCATTTTACCTTCACCCTGTATGTATCTCTATGTTTTAGATGTTTTTCTTGTATACAACATATTATTGGATTCTGGTTTTTAATCCAATCTGCTATCTGCTTCTGCTTTAAGGGAGAGTTCATTCCATTCACATTCACAGTTAAAATAACTAATTTTGTATTTCCTGCCATATTATTTACCCTAGCTTATGCTTTTCTCTTTCCTATCCCCTTTCCCTCCTCACTAGTATTTTGCTTTTGATAACCACTTCCCTCAAACAATCCTTCCCCTTTAGAGCCCCACCCCCTTTTTTACACCTTTCCCTTAATTCTTCTGTTTTCCCTTCTATTAGTCTATTCCCTTCCTTTTCCCCCTTACCCTCCTGTTTCCTTATAAGGTCAGGATAAGTTTCTTTTTGATACCCAATACGTCTATTATTCCCTCAGAGCCAAATCCGATGAGATGAAGATTAACACAATTCTCATTCCCCTCCCTTTTTCCCCCTCAATCATTATAGGTTTTCTTTGCCTCTACATGTGATGTAATTTCCCTTATTTTACCTCCTTTTCCTCTTCTTCCAGTGTTATCCCTTTTCTACCTCTAATTTCTTTTTCAGATTATCATATAATAATAATCATAAAATCACAATAATCATATCATAATATAATAATAAAATCATAAAATCAACCCTCATTCTATAAGTATCCATAACAAATATAGTTCTCAAGAATTTTGGGGTTTTATTTTTTTTCTTTTTACCTTTTTATGTTTCTCTTGGGTTCTGTGTTTGTAGATCAAATTTTTTGTTCAGTTCTGGTCTTTTCATTATAAATAGGTGAAATAGTTAATTACTTTTGATCATTTATCATTTGAGGAATGTCTCATCTTTTTTCTTAATAATTTGACTCAGTTCCCTATACATTTGAGAAATGAGTCCTTCATCAGAAAAACTTGCTTCAATTTTTTTTAATCAATTACTATTGTTAACTGTATTCCCACCTGTTTATTCTGTTCTCTCCTTCCTTTCACCCTGATCCTCTTCAAAAGTATTTTCCTACTTACTACCACAATACACTTTCTCTTCTATCACCCTCTCTCCTTCTTGAATCCCCTTTCCCTCCTCTTTTCATGCATTTTTATATCCATATTGTGTATGTTATTTTCTCTTTGAGCCAGTGATGAGGAGAATAAGAGTCATTATCTCCCCTTTCCTTCCTCCTCTTCCCCTCTGTTATAAAAACTTTTTCTTGCCTCTTTAAGGGGAGATAATTCCATCTCTTTCTTTCCCATTCTTCTAGTGCATTCCTCTCTCACCCATTCATTTTATTTTTTGTAGATAGTATCCCTTCACATTCAATTCACAAGTGTTCCCTCTGTTTATATATACTTCTTCTAACTGCCATAATAATGAAAAAGTTCTAATGAATTACAAATATCATCCTCTCATGTAGGTATGCAATCAGATAAATCTTATTAAGTCCTCTATGATATCTCTGTCTGATTATCTCCTTATGCTTCTGACTCTTGTATTTGAAAATCAAAATTTCTATTCAGCTTTGGCCATTTCATTGCAAATACTTGAACATTTTCCATTTCATTGAATCTCCACTTTTCCCCCAGAAAAATAATACTCTTTTTTTCTGGGTAGGTGATTCTTGGTTGTAATCTCACTCCATTGTTCTGAGGAATCAAATTCCAAACCCTCTGATCCTTGCATGTAGAAATTGCTAAACCTTGTGTAATTGTAACTGTGGCTCCACTATACTTGAATTGATCTTTCTGGATGATTGCAATATTTTCTCTTTGACCTGGGAGTTCCAGAATTTGGCTATAATATTCTTGGGAGTTTTAATTTTGGGATCTTTTTCAGAAGGTGATTGGTAGATTCTTTCGATTTCTAATTTACCCTCTGTTTCTAGAATATCATCACCATTTTCCTTGATAATTTCTTTAAAGATGATGTTCAGGTGTTTAAATTTTATTTTATTTTGATCATGGCTTTCAAATAGAATAATCATTTTAAAATTATCTTTAATCAAAAAAGGTGTAAAAGGTGACGGTTGTTTGAGGTATTGATCAGAAGCAAAACACTGGGGAGGAAGGAAAGGAGGAAAGAAAAAAGTATAAGTTGGGGAAAATAAGATGTCAGGAAATACAGAGTTAGTCATTTTTTTTATTAAAGCTTTTTATTTGTATAACATATGTATGGGTAGTTCCCCAACATTGATCTTTACAAAGCTTTCCATTACAAATTTTACCCCCAGTCCCCTCCCCTCCCCTAGATGGCAGGAAGTCCACTACATGTTAATAATGTTGAAATGCTTGACAAGTTATGCAAGAAAAATCCTATCTACAAGGAAAAAAAAGAATCAGAGAAAGGCAACACAATGCAAGCAAATGTCAATAGAGATCATGAAAATGTTACGTTGTGGTCCATATTTCATTTCCCTCTCTCTGGGTATATATGGTTTTCTTCAGTGAACAATTGGAACTGGTTTGAAACAATTCTTTGTTGCAGAGAGCCATGTCCATCAGAATTGATCATCATGTAATACTGTTGTTGCTGTGTATGATGATCTCCTGGTTCTGCTCGTTTCACTCAGCATCAGTTCATGCAAGTCTCTCCAGGCCTCTCTGAAATCGTCCTGCTGGTCGTTTCTTACAGAGCAATAATATTCCATAACATTCATATACCATAATTTATTCAGCCACTCTCCAATTGATGGGCATCCCTTCAGTTTCCAGTTTCTAGCCACTACAAAAAGGGCTGCCACAAACATTCTTGCACATGTGGGGCCCTTTCCCTCCTCTAAGATCTCTTTGGGATATAGGCCCAGTAGGAACACTGCTGGGTCAAAGGGTATGCACAGTTTGACAACTTTTTGAGCATAGCTCCAAATTGCTCTCCAGAATGTTTGGATCCATTCACAGTTCCACCAACAATGTATTAATGTCCCAGTTTTCCCACATCCCCTCCAACATTCATCGTTATCTTTTCCTGTCATTTTAGCCAATCTGACAGGTGTGTAGTGGTATCTCAGAGTTGTCTTAATTTGCATTTCTCTGATCAATAGTGATTTGGAGCAACTTTTCATATGACTAGAGATGGTTTTAATTTCATCATCTGAAAATTGTCTGTTCATATCCCTTGACCACTTATCTATTGAAGAGTGGCTAGAGTTAGTCATTTTTAACTGTGAATGTGAATGGCATGAATTCTCCCATAATATGTAAATCGGTAGCAGACTGAATTAAAAGCCAGAATCCTACAATATGTTGTTTACAAGAAACACATTTAATGCAAAGTGATGCATTTAGAGTAAAGGTAAAAGGCTGGAGCAAAATCTATTATGCTTCAGGTGAAATAAAAAAAAAGCAGGGGTAGCAGTCCTGATCTCAGATGAAATCAAAGCAAAAATAAATCTAAGGAAAAGAGATAAGGAAGGAAACTACATTTTGCTAAAGAGTATCATAAATAATGAAGAAATATCAATACTAAACATATATACACCAAGTTGTATAACACCCAAATTCCTAGAAGAGAAGTTAAGTGAAGTGGAAGAAGAATTAGAAAGCAAAACCATACTAGTGAGCAATCTCAACCTTGCTTTCTCAGAACTAGATAAATCCAACCACAATATAAATAAGAAAGAAGTTAAGGAAGTAAAGAGAATTTTAGAAAAGTTAGGTATGATTGACCTTTAGAGAAAAATGAAGAGAGACAGAAAGGAACATACTTTTTTCTCCAGAGTACATGGAACCTACACAAAAATGGACCATGTATTAAGGCATAAAAAATGACAAAATCAAATGTAGAAAAGCAGAAATATTAAATATGGTTTTTTCCCAGATCATGATTCAGTAACTTACATGTAATAAAGGGCCAGGGCAAAAAGAGACCAAAAATTAATTGAAAATTAAATAATGTAATCCTAAAGAATGAGTGGGTGAAACAACAAATCATAGATACAATAGATAATTTCATCCAAGAGAATGACAATAATGAAACAAAATTTCAAAATTTATCAGGATCAGATAAATTTACATATGAATTCTACCAAACATTTAAAGAACAATTAATTCCAATAGTATGCAAACTATTTGGAAAAATTAGGGAAAGAAGGAATCCTACCAAATTCTTTTTATGATAGAGACATGATGCTAATAGCTAAACTAGTTAAGGTCAGAACAGAGAAAGAAAATTATAGATCAATTTCCCTAATGAATATTGAGGGGAAAATCTTAAATAAAATATTAGCAAAGAGATTACAACAAGTTATCCTCAGGATAATACACCATGACTAAGTAGGATTTATACCAAAAAATGCAGGGCTGGTTCAATATTAAGAAAACTATTAGCATAATTAATTATATCCATAACCAAACTAACAGAAATAATATGATTGTCTCAATAGATGTAGAAAAAGTATTTGACAAAATACAATGTGTATTCTTTTTACAAACATCAAAGAGTATAGGAATAAATGAAGTTTTCATTAAAATGATCAGTAACATCTATTTAACACCATCAGCAAGCTTCATATGGAATGAGGATAAACTACAACTTTTTCCAGTAAGATCAGGGGTGAAACAAGGTTGCCCACTATCACCAGTACTATTCAGTATTGGATTAGAAATGTTAGCTTTAGAAATAAGAGAAGAAAAATAAATTAAAGGAATTAGCGGAGGTAATGAAGAAACCAAATTATCACTCTTTGCTGATGATATGATGGTATACTTAGAGAATCCTAGAGAATCAACTAAAAACTATGAGAACAGACTCTATCAATTTTAAGGTACCTGTAATCATGATTCTAGGTATATAGTAAGCACTTAATCAATATTTTTAGTTCATTCTATCCCTTTTTCCTTCATTCATTTACTTTTCAATTAAACAACTACTATTTTGAGCCTTGTGAGCCTGTGTGCTTGTCAGGAAAACTGACACTGCTGGTGAAAGTGGGAATGGATTGTCAAATGCTGAAAGTCCCATAATACCCAGAGATGAGAGAGAATAGGTCAAATACATGAACTGTCTTTAAAAGTAACTGTATCCTTCATTGTAAGAGGCAACTACTGACCAAATTTCACTTGTCTTTGTTCTTCTTTTGTCACAGCACAAACTCATCAGAAACTGGTTTTTGAAGGACACAGGGATCAAGTCCTCAGCAGCAAGCAGATCAAGAGAGTAAGACCTCCTAGAGGGCACAGTGATGTAAGTGACTCAGACATTGTGTGTGTGTGTGTGTGTATGTGTAGGTGTGTGGGGGTGTGTATCTGTCTGTCTGCCCAAAACTCCATGCCATACCTGCCTTGGCTAGGAAGAATTCAAGTTGCATTAATGCAAGAATGTGATAGAGCCTGAGGTAGATAACAGAGGGCCAGTCTTGGAGTCAGGAAGAGCTCATTTGTGTACTTCCTACTGTGTTGGCCATATTGACCATAAGCAAATTATTTCACACTTCTGTGTCCCAGGAAACTCCCCAGTTGTTGGCTGATTTATATGAGCATCAGGCCTCTTCAAGCTGGAGTGCCTCCACCCTAGAGAAATTGCAGGACTGGGGTAATAACCCATGTAGATGAAACACCAATGTTAGGACTAGGTGATGGAACAAAAAGGAATATCCTTTGAATCAAATAGTATTGGTGATTTTTAGTATGATTATAGGAATGTAGGATTAAACTTCCTTCTTTGAGAAAATTTAGACCTCACAGCTAAGCCAAATTAATATCCCTCTTAATATCATTTGACTATTATTCAATTGGCGAATGGTTCTTATTTTTTATTAATCTGACACAATTCCCAGTATATATGCTATGGGAGGCATTTATCACATCACTCTGATGTAGAAATTTGGATATGATTTCATTATCTGTGGCAACTTTTTGTACATTATAATTAGATTGTGCTCCACTCCCTTATTTTAACTCTTTTTGTGTCTTTTGGTGTCAGCTGTGTTTCTTGACCTAAACAACATATTGGATTTTTGTTTCTAATCCAGTCTCCAGTCTGCTATCTACTTCTGTTTTATAGAAGTGCTCATGCCCTTCAAATTCATAGTTATAATTACTATCAATATTTTCATGCATCTCATTTATTTGTTTCTTCTTTTTATATACTGTCCTTCATCAAAGATCTTTTTTCCTTCTAAGCACTGCCTCCCTTAATCTTCTCTTCCCCTTTTCTTTTCCCTACCCCTTTTCTTTTATCTGAAGCAAACAAAGAACAACAATAATAAAAGTGGAGATACATTGTTTGATATACATTCAGTTTCCATTGTTCTCTCTTTGGATGTGGATGGCTCTTTTCTGTATTGTCTATTGGAATTGCCTTGAATCATCGCCTTGTTGAGAAGAGCTGAGTCCACCACAGGTGATCAGCATGTAATCTTGTTCTTACAGAATGTTCTCTTGGTTCTGCTCACTTCCCTCAGCAGGCTTTTGTAAAATCAGTGTGCTCATCATTTCTTATTGAATAATAATATTCCATTAAATTCATATATCATCACTTATTTATTCAGCCATTCCCCAACTGATAAGCATCCAATCAATATCCAATTCCTTGCCACTACTAAAAGGGCTGCTACAAATATTTTTGCACCTGTGGGTGTTTTTCCCTTTGCTTATGTTTCTCTTGAGACTTGTATTGAAGGAAAATTAAAATTTCTGTTTCACTAAATAGCCATTTTCCCTCCTGAATGATTTTACTCAGTTTCTCCACATAGCTTGTTCTTTATTTTAAGCCTAGCTCATTTCTTTCCTAAATATCATATTCCAAGATTTTACTCCTTTACCATGGAAGCCACCAACTTTTGTATGATCCTTCCTGTGGCAGTATCCTTTAGACACTGAATGACTTACAAGGACTGGTAGCTGCATAAAGAAAGGAGAGAAAAGCGTTAATAGTAATTTAAATAATTGCTTATTAATGTAATAGGAAAAAATCACTTCTCTCAGTTAAAAAATTAGATTTGGATGTAGCAAAGCCTGACTGGAACCCTAAGCTATACTACCAAGGACAATGCCCACAGCTATAGCCGCCTCACTATCTGATTTTGTGTACTCCCAGGGTTATATATATTTTTTTCTTATTGGCCCTAGACAGCACAATTAAGTGGTACAGTGTGTAGAAAACTGGGATTGGAGCCAGGAAGATCTGAGTTCAAGTATGAACTTAGAAACTAAGATCCTGGGCAAGTTAGTTAACCCTATATTTGCTTTAGTTCCTCATCTGTAAAGTGGAAACACACCAGAGAAAGAAATAGCAAACCATTCCATTATCTTTTAAGAAAACCCCATGGATAAGGAAAGAAACACAGCATCACATAAACTATGGTGTCTCAGTTATTCAGTTAATAAACATTTAGAAAGTGTCTAAAAATTGTCAGGCACTTAGGAGGAAAAAGAAAAGCCAAATGCAATCCCTTATCTCAAGGGCAGATGATATACCCACAGCTGAAGTACAACCAAACCATATGTGGTAAATTGGAAACAAGGCAGAGAAAACAGGCCTTAGAGCTAAGGAGGGCCACGAAGGGCTTCTTGTACAAGGTGGGATTCTAACTGGGATCTAAGGGAAGTCAGGGAAATCAGGAGGTGGAAGTGAGGAAGGAGAGCATTGGAGGGAAGGGGTCAAGCCTGTGAAAATGGCCAGAGTTGGCAGATGGAGTGTCCTGTGTCCTGTGCCCAGTTCAGTCAAGAGGAGGATATCACTGGATCACAGACTCTCCAGAGATGATGATCAATGTGAAAGGCTTAGCTGCTCTAGAGTTTCCATGGCAACACCATCTTCTCAACTTCTCATCTCATTTGATTTTTCATGACGTTTTGGACATTTCCTTTAGATTTTTAACAGACAAAAATTGTTGGAGGCTCTTGATAACTTGACAATGTGAACCATCACATCTCTTTAAGGAGAGCTTTTTTTGGCCTGTCGTGAATGAATGAATGTAAAAGTATTTACTAAGTACTTACTATATGCAAAGAACTGTTTTATATAACCTTAATTGCAATCCTCACTTCCACTTTATGGACCACACAAATCCATGTACATATATTCCATGTTATTATACCCAAGATGTGTCTAATTGGTGGAATCATGCTACCTGATTGCAAGGGAATTCAAGCAAAAAGGAAGCAGGAAAATAGAGAGATAGCAGCAGGTTGTGATGTGACTATTGATTGTTGTCTATGGTTTGTTCTTCGTCCCACTAACTCTTTCTTGTTTATTTATTTAGCGTAGGCAATTGGGGTTAAGTGACTTGCCTAGAGTCACACAGCTAGAAAGACTTAAATGTCTGAGACCAGATTTGAACTCAGGTCCTCCTGACTTCAGGGCTGGAGCTCTATCCACTGCACCACCTAGCTGCCCCGGTTCACTAACTCTAATCTTTGAGTTTTCAGTTACTGGTTCCCACTGCTCTGGACCTGATGTCACAGAGCCCCCTCCCCTCCCTTTTCCCTTCCCCCTCTTCCTCTGGAAGACTAGCCCCCTTCCTGTGATGTCACAGTGACCACCCCTCCCACCTTCTGTTAGTGCTAAGTCGTCTCCAGGTGAGGAGTGTAGAGACCAGAACAGCTGGAGTTCTTGGGGCCCCTCACCCAGATCCCTCCCCTTCCTTTTTAAATCTCTCCCCTCCAATTACCTCCCATCTTGCTGCCATTCTCAAGGTGGACCAATCCTAATGGTCCTACTAGTGCCCCAGTGTCTGTGAGGGAGGTAAGTGCCCCCTCCTGCTTCTGCCTCCCCCCCTCTATTTCTCCTCTTTCTCTTCCCCCCTCCCCAAATGGCTTCTCTTAGTGCTGAGAAGGATGTGGGTAAGAAGGGGTAAAAGGTCCTGGGAGCATCAGCCCCTTGTGCGTGCGTATGTGTGTGTGTGTTGTGTACCACTCGGTAACCATTGATTACAACTGGTACTGCTTCCTTGCTAGACTCTACATTCTGCCTCCAGAGAGAATCTCTTCCACCAAGTTGGGCTGATGACTGGAGCTGGATTTCCACTGGAAATGGAGTGAGGATTCAGGCCCACTTCCTGCTCTTTGAACAAGGCAAGGGCAAGCATCCCCGGCTGGTTGGGCTGGTTGGCTCAGGGGATTCAATGCTGTGTGTCCTTTCACATTTACACTGATTAATTAATTCACCTCAACAAGAGCAACTAATTAGCAAACAAATTTTTCACTCTTTTAGGATAATTGTTACACTGTGAGGAGAGCCTTTGGCTGAGGTCCTGACGGTGTTAGAGGCAGGAGTGTGAATCCATTGCGGAAGGAGAAATGGCCAACATTGCGGTGCAGCGCATCAAGCGAGAGTTCAAGGAGGTGTTGAAGAGCGAGGAGACAAACAAAAACCAAATTAAAGTAGATCTTGTAGATGAGAACTTTACAGAATTAAGAGGAGAAATAGCGGGACCGCCAGACACCCCCTATGAAGGAGGACGATACCAACTAGAGATAAAAATACCAGAAACGTACCCATTTAGTCCCCCTAAGGTACGGTTTATTACTAAAATTTGGCATCCTAATATCAGTTCTGTGACAGGGGCCATTTGTTTGGATATTCTGAAAGATCAGTGGGCAGCAGCCATGACTCTAAGGACAGTATTGCTCTCATTACAAGCTTTATTGGCAGCTGCAGAACCAGATGATCCACAGGATGCAGTAGTAGCAAATCAGTACAAAGAGAATCCAGAAATGTTCCAACAGACAGCTCAGTTTTGGGCCCATGTGTATGCTGGAGCACCAGCTTCTAGTCCAGAGTATGCCCAAAAAATAGAAAACCTGTGTGCTATGGGATTTGATAGGAGTGCAGTAATAGTGGCCTTGTCTTCAAAATCATGGGATGTAGAGACTGCAGTAGAATTGCTTCTGAGTAACTGAGGCATAGAGAGAAAAATGCTGCTGTAGTTCAGTCTCCCCCCTTCTTCAAGAACATCACTATCTGTTATTTTTAGAATTCTGCATAGGTTCTTTTAAAACTGCTATTCTTGCCTAATTATTATCTCAGCATGATTGAAGACTGAAAAAAAACCAAACCCTGCTCTGTAAATAAAGCTAATAAAACATCTTTGTGAAATAAAAAAGGACAATTGTTGAATAATAGTTAAGATAATTAACATTAGCAAAATTACAGGATATAAAATATACACATGAATCATTAATGAATCATTAATATTTCTACATGTAACCAGCAAAACACAGCTGCAAGGGATGGGGAGGAATCCATTTTAAAAAGTGTAAGTATTATAAAACACTTGGGATTATGCCTGCCAGGACAAATTTAGGAAGCATATGAATAAAAAATACTTTTCACACAAAATCAGATATAAGCATTTGGAAAACTGTCAGCTGCTCTTGGATAGGCTGACCCAATAATACATATGACAATATGTATTTTATTTAATTATTTTGTGCTTTGTCTAATTAGCCTATCAAAATTTATTTTATAGAGCTAAAAATAACTAACAAAATATTCTGGAAAATAAAGGTCAAGAACATTAAATGTATTAATGGTAAAAAATTAGAAGAACTATTTTTATGGTGGCAAAGAATAGGAAAATTAGTGGATGCTCATCACTTAGGAATGTTTGAACAAGTTGAGATATATGAATATGATGGAATATGATTTTACTACAAATAATGAAGAGCAGACAGATTTCAGAAAAATCTGGAAAGATTTAAGAGAATTAAGTAGAGCCAAGAGAATCTGGTAACAGCAACACTGGAGGATGATCAACTAGGAATGACTTGGCTCTTCTGAGCAACACATGATCTACAATACTTAGAAAGGAAACATGAGGAAAAACCTTATTCACATCCAGAGAAAGAACTGATGGAGTCTGAATGCAGATTGAAGCAAACTCTTTTCATTTTCTTCATGGTATCTTTCTTTGGGTCTGTTTCATCTTGTACAACAATAATTCTATGGAAACATTTTTAGGATTACATATATACATATATAACCTATACCAAATTGCTTTTTGTGTTAGGGAGAGAGAAAGGGAGGGGGCAGAGACAATTTGAAACTTCATTTTTTTTTAACAAAAGGCAACTTTAATAAGTATTAAAATCTATTTTCCAAGTTCTTACAAAGAACTACTACTTTTAACATAAGCATGTAATGGACAAAATATTCCTCATTGACATAAATGAAATTATTTTTCCTTTCTTAAGCAAGTAACTTTAATTTTTCTTGGCATTCATTGCTTCACCTAAAGAACATGAAAACTAAATGAGATGACCACATACTGAAAATATTTTTATTCTTAATTGTGAATATTCTTTATTGCTAAAAATGTACTGACAATTGTATCATGTAACAAAATTATTTATTATATCTAAATCCTATAATTTAGGGCTAAAGGGTCGTCAGTAATTATCTGGTTCAACTATTTCCTTTTTACAAATAAGGAAACTGAGGTTCAAGGAAGTTAACTGTTTCACCCAAGATCACAAAAAGAGAAACAGAGCTTACAATAAACTGTAAGATGTTTGCTTTATTAGCCAACATTTTAGTCTTAGCCATTCACTTAAAAATATTTATTAAAATCTAGAGAAATACCACTACGCGCCAAAATGGTAGGCAAGGTCCCTTTAATTTCTTCAGCATTGATGAGCTGCCGACTGTGTGTGGAGGTAGCCCCAAGATTTCAATGGAGAAAAAACATGGCCCATCTAACCTCTATGGACTGAGTCAACCATCACTGTCACTCATTTTCATTTTTTAGCTTATTAACATTTTAAGGGAAAGAGACAACATTTTTACACTGACAATCACACTGGCAGTACTGTAACAATTGATGCAAGATGAAAATGTGGGAATTTCCATATTTTGTGAACTCCAGAAGATGGAGCTTGGTATTTTGAGCAAACTGTTCAAAAACAGCAGTTTTATTAAACAGTGTTGTCTGGATGATGCTCCATAAGAGCACATGGACACTATTCATCCTTCAACAGAAGCCATGCTCTACTTACAGATATGAAGAAACTCAGTGGGTTGTGTGTCAAGGGGAACACTGAAAATTTTTATCACAATAATGATACACTATAAATATATAGACTTGTTTAGTATTAATCCTTGACTTTTTTGTTTGATTTTTTTTAAAATAATTTTAATAGGAAAACTTGGAAAGTCTTAAGCATGGCTTAGCATCAAATCAGACTTCAGATTGAAGGAGAAATAGAACAATTATATTCTAGAGTAAAACAGTAAATTTAGGTCAATTCAATGATTGGAAAACAGTACCATCTAGTTATTTCTCAATTTCTCCATGTAACAAAGACTTTTAAAGCTATTTCCTTTATTTATAGAGCATGGTCTCTTAATATCAGAGGTTCCTACAACGTGGGAAAATTAATTGCTCATTTGGAGCAGTTAGTCACAAGGGTTACCACAGGTATTTTGCTAACTCTTTTAAGAGGACACAGTATTTCCAGCCAATGTTGACCATTGTCTCTCCCCTTAGGAAAATTACATGATGAGCAAGTGCTGAAAGATGTTCTCTTAGTAAATAGGAAGAGAATTATCTTCACAACCACATCTTGAAGTTGCCGTAGGTAATTTGGTGATTTTGAACCTTATTGTCTTTTGGACAGAAAATTATTTAGTAAATATTATAGAAGTGAACTCACATGAACATTTTCCTCCTAAAACGATTAGTACAAAAAGTCTCAACAATTTATCCAAATTCACTGTTTAGGTAGAATTAAATATAACACCTATTAATTAAACTCCAAGTAATGAGTTTTGCCTTTAAACTTATATTGTGTCATTCAAGTATCACAGCTTAGTGCTTATAATAAATTCCATCATGCTTTATTTTAATTACTTTTTAGTAAAATTAGTTTCAATATTTTTTAAAATTAGTTTTATTTTTGGTTTATCTGAAATCTGAAAACATAAGGGATCCTGCTCCAGTTCCTTATTTTAACTTTATTTGTGTGCCTTTCTATATTAAGGTAAGGCTTGCTTGTCATAGCTTATAGCACAGTAGTATTCCATTCCATTCATATATCCAAACTTGTTCAGCCATTCCCCAAGTGATCAGCATTTCCTCCATTTCCAGTTCTTACTGGAAGATAAGCCGCTATAAATATGTATAAGTGTTAGTAGGTTCTTTCAACTTTAAAAAAAAAAAAAAAAACATCTCTCTGGGATACTTATCTACTAGCAGTATTGCTGGGTTAGAGGATATGCCCATGATTACCCTTTGAGCATAGCACCAAATTGCTCTCCAGAATGGCTGGAACCGTTCACAATTGCAACCATAGTACACTGAAGTTCCAATTTTCCCACATCCCCTCCAACATACATTATTTTCATTTTCTGTCATATTGGCCAGCCTAATAGGTATAAAGTGGTACCTTAGAACTGTTTGAATTTTCATTTTTTAAAATAAACAGTGATTTAGAGCTTTTGCTTATGATTATGTATAGCTTTGATTTCTTCATCAGAAAATCACTTTGACCTTTTACATTAAGGAATAACTTGTATTTTGATAAATTTGACTCAGTTTTCCATATACTTGAGAATAAGTCTGTAAAGTTTTTTGCTGATTTTACATGTCAATTTATTACCCAACTTTCTGCTTGTCTTTAAATCATGGTTGTATTCTTTCTGTCTGTGCAAAACCTTTTTCACTTAATATAATCAAAATGATCCATTTTGCAACTTATAATGTTCTCTATTTCTTGTTTGGTCCCAAATTCTTCCCTTCTCCAGTAATGTGACAGGGAAACTCTGCCATGTGTTCCTTATTTGCTTAAGGTATCACTGTTTATGTCTAAATCCTACACCCATTTTGAATTTATCTTAGTATACAGTGTAAGATTTTGGTCAATTCCTAGTTTCTGTCATGTTTTTTCAGTTTTCCCAGAAGTTTTTCCTAGCTGTGAGTTTCTTCCTATCTCAGAAGCTGGGGGCTGTAGATTGATCAAACATTAAATTTCTACAGTGATTTACTACTACATCTTACATATCTAATTTTTCCACTCATTTACTACTGTATTTCTTAAACAGTACCAAATAGCTTTCATGATTACTGCTTTATAACATAGCTTAAGATCTGGGATATTTAATACAGCTCCCTTCCCATTTTTTTAAATCATTAATTTCTTTGGTATTCTTGACCATTTTTTTTCTTCCAGATGAATTTTCTTATGATTCTTTTCTAGCTCTATAAAATAAATTTCATGGTTTGATTGGTATGACACTGATTAAATGTCATAGGTAGAATTGTCATTTTTATTGTTGTCTCAGCTTATCCATGAGCAACTGATATTTTTCCAATACCATAGATCTCTCAATTTATATAATTTTGTATTCATATATTTCCTGACTTTGTCTTGACATGTAGATTCTCATATTTTCTATCAGCTATAGTTATTTTCGATAGAATTTTCCTTTCTCTTGATTGCTGTTGTGTTTTGTTGATTATATATATATGCATATATATGATTTCTGTGTTTTTATTTGATACTCTGTGATCGTGCTAAAGTTGTTAATTTTTTCAATCAGTATTGAGTTTGTTCTTTATGATGATCTATATGTATCATCTGCAAAGAGTGACTGTTTTGTTTCCTTTCTGTTTGTATTTCCTTTCATTGCTTTTTCTTCTCTTACTGCTAGAGTTAACATTTCTAGTACAATATTGAATAAGAGTGGTGATAAAAGGCATTCTTGCTTCATATCTGTTCTTACTGGGAGGGCTTCTACCTTATCCCCATTACACTTGTTGATAGTTTTAGATAGAAACTGTATTTTAAGGAAAGCTCTGTTTAATCCTATGTTTTTTAGTGCTGTCCTAGGTTGGGGGAATGGATCCTTAGATCATAGACTGCTAGAGCTGGGAGAAGTGGAGCTTCAGTGATTATCCTACCTCCTACAAAAGCAACTAAGTACCTTCCTTAGGCAAGAACAATTATTAATTGCATCTATCAATCAATTAGTCAGAACAAAAAGAGAACAGGAGATATATATATATATATATATATATATATATCTTCTGGAATCAACCCAAAGAATTAGTATTGATTATTATTATTAATTGATAATAAGTTATAATTCTTATAGATGAATATGAACCTTTGATGATCTTAACATATGTATGTGTGTGTATTCCATTCCTTATTGGAAGGGTCTTTAAACATGAATGTTACTCTAACTCAATTTTTTTAAAATTAACAATTAACATTGCAGAATGAAAAATCATTTCAGTTAACTATAAAACCAAAATGTTATGTTGTAGAACATCATTTGTAAAACTTGCTTTCTCAAATTTCCTTAAGATTACCCTTGATATACATATATCATTTTTATAAGGATTTTTTTAAAGAAGAAAAGTAGACAAAAGTGTGTATGAAAGAACAGATTAGAAGTTAATTACATCCATATAGTCATATAGACTAACCAGTCAAACTTAAACTTTTTTAAGAACTCCCATTATAACTTTCCCAACAATTGGGTGAGGAGGATCTGGGGTGGCAGGCACACAGAGAATGCAAAGTTATTATATTCTATCAGGAAACCACATTTCTACATTTAAAGGATGAGGGATGTGGTAGAGAGGAAAAGAGACATTGCATGATAACATGAAAGCTTTAGAGTTTGTTTTTTGTTTGTTTTCATCTGGAAAAATAAGACAAAGACACGGTAAAATATTTTCATTTGATGGATATATTCCATGTGAGATCTATCCAATTGCAAAGTTTAAATCTGAAGAGATATTATTCATCTACTAGATTTTTCCTGTGGATAATTAAGTCAAACTCTTCAGTAAATATATATCCCATTAAGTAGTTCTGAAACATTTGCTGGCTTGATGTAATGAGTCTAATATCACTTGCAAAAAGATACAACTGAAGAATCTTATAAGGAATCCCACTTTTATTTGGACTTTCATATGGACTATCCTCCATATTTAATAACTATTCATTTGTTTTATATGTTGGCTAATGTGAAAGAGTCACTATAGAAATTTATTTTTGTTGTCACACCCATCAATGTCATGTATCATAGTAATTTATGAGATTTTCTTTGTTAAATCAGTCTTCAAAGCTTTAACCATCTTTCTTTTTTCAATAAACTCCTACTATATCTTCTATTCTGCTTTTATTTATTTGCAAAAAAAGATGGAATTATATTTGTAAAAAAAACTGTCCATTTCCTTCCTATATTTACTTCCAAGGATAAAGTCAATGTATATACATTATTCTCATAAGGGTTTTGTTAAGATGAGGGGAAAAAAGCAGGGCAGCATTTGTTGTGATATTTTTGATCGCCTGTTTTTAGTAATAATAAAGTCCATAAGTATTTTGTTATTCAGATATTCAGAAAATTGGTTCCTCGCTGTTGTTATACTGTGTCACTCTAAAATAAATATATCTATTTGTTCCCACTATTTGTTCTTTTTTGTGCCATTTTTATTAATTTATATAGCACACTTGGAATCATGATGGAATTTGCCTCCTTTTAAGCTCAAAAAATATAAAATAATTTAATAAGATTGAAACAAAAAGATATTCTAATCCATTTAAAATTAGCAGGTTAAATAATTAATTTCATTAATTTATGTTAGATCAAGAAGTACTACTAAGGATATTAAAACAATGATAACTTATATGGAAAATAATTCTGTTTTAAAATTAAATGTCAGTTTTTATCCAACCGAAATCTAAAAGATTTAAACTGTGGTCTTAGTAGATTCTGCAATGAGATATCAATGTAAAACTATAAAAGGACTTGGAAATTTATCAACAATAGACCCACTGCTTCACCTACCTACCAAAAAGTTAACCCAAATTTAAATAAGGAACTGACTTCATACTGCCAATATTTATTTGATCCCTAGATAAATGTACAAAAGTTTACTTCTATATTAGACTTACTTTCTACTTGTCTTAGGGTCACAGATGAATTGCTAGCCAGCTCGTCTTTATTTCCTTCATCACCACCACCTCTAGATCATGAATTCTATACTTTATTTACTTCTGCTTCATCACTTCAACTTGAGTTAGTATTTATTTTTTCTTTGGACTTCTTTTTTCCTAGAAAAGATTATGAAGTAAAAAAAATTAAATCTGTAGTACAGAGATAATTATAGTTAAGAGACCCCCCCCAAAAAACTCTCATGTAAACATCACAGAAATATTTCTTTATTTCCTTCCAATTTTAAATGTTAGATTTTTCTGACGATGGATCAAAAATGTTTTGCTAATTTAGCAATATATAATCACAAATAAATAGCACAGAACCTTTTGGGAGATAAATATTTAAATATAAAATAGGACTTTGCTGAGAAATAATTAGTATGGTTTTATTCAAATAATAAATATTTCTGGAAAAAGTGTAAGTTTTAGTTTTGTAAAGGATTTAAATGTGAACTTGGTCATCATTCTTCCACAATTTATAAACTTTAACATTTCATAGATTTAAAAGAATAGAGATTGAAAAGTGATTGATTTTTAAAATACTGTTGTTACTATTAATTTTCTAAAAGTATGCTGATTTTCTTTAATTGTTAATTTCTAAAATTCCACAAATACAAGGAGACTAGAAAAACATTAAAAAAAACCTTTCAATTTCTAAGTGAAATTTTTATGATATATATGGGTATAAGTATCTATAAATGTATCCATGTGTATATGGATATATTTGAACATGTGTATGTATAAACACATATATTTATATACATACACATATATATTTATATACATATACACACAAATATATATATATATACACGCACATAATACATGGTGATTTATAAACTATTGATGTGCACATATATACACATAAAAAGGAAGCTCTTTCCAACAGTAAAATTTAACATGATGAGCTATCACATTAGAATGATAGCTATCTTTCTATTTTATTTTATTACTATTAAAGTCTGAAATTTAAAAAAAAATCACAATATTTATATATATAAAGAAGGAATCCATTTATTTAGGATAATCATCTGAACTTAAACTAATTGAGGTTTCATCTGAATCCAATAGCCAAGAATAAGTTATCCAGCTAGAATGAGCATTATCTTCCAGGGAAGAAGATGGACATTTAATGGTATAGGTGAATTTTACCTATTTCTAATGAAAAGACCAGATCTGAACAAAAAATTTGACTTCCAAACACAGAAGTCAAGAGAAGCATAAAAAGGTAAAAAGGAAAGAACTCTTGAGAACTATATTTCTACTATTGGTATATTCAAAGAATGAGGGTATAATTTGATTTTACTTCAATAATAATGGAAAAGAAACTAGAGGAAGAAGGGCTACATACTGGAAAAAGAGGGAAAAGGAGGTAAAATAAAGTCAAAAAAAGGAGTTAAAATAAAGTAAAATCTCATGAAGAGGCATAGAAAATCTAATATAATTGAGGGAAAGAAGGGAGGGCGATGAGCATTGTGTGAATTTTACTCTCATCAGATTGGGCTCTAAAAGAGTATATAAGGCACATTTGCTTTCACAGAAAAACCTGTCTCTCCTTATAGGGAAATAGGAGGGAAAGGAGGAAAAGAAAAAGATAGACTAATAGAAGGGAAAATAGAAAAAATAAGGGAAAGGTATAAAAAAGAGTGAGGGGTTATAAAGGGGGGGAGGACTGTTAGAGGGAGGTGGTCATACAGAATACTGGGGAGGGGGGAAGGGAGAAAGGGGGAAAGGAAGAGAAAAATATAACTTTGGGTAAATAAGATGGCAGGAAATACAGATTTAGTTATTTTAACTGTGAATGTGAATGGGATGAACTCTTCCATAGAATGGAAATGGATAGCAGATTGGATTAAAAGCCAGAATCCTACCATATGTTGTTTACAAGAAACACATCTAAAACACAGAGATACATACAGAGTGAAGGTAAAGGGCCGGAGCAGAATCTTCTATGCTTCAGGAGAACAACAACAACAAAAAAGCAGGGGTAGCAATCCCTATCTCAGATCAAATAAAAGCAAAAATAGATCTAATTAAAAGAGATAAGGAAGTAAACTATATTTTACTAAAGGGTACCATAGATAATGAAGCAATATCAATACCAAACATATATGCACCGAGTGGTATAGCATCCATATTCCTAGAGGAGAAGTTAAGAGAGATGCAAGGAGAAATAGACAGCAAAACCATACTAGTGCGGGATCTCAACCTTGCTCTCTCATAATTAGATAAATCAAACCACAAAATAAATAAGAAAGAAGTTAGGGAGGTAAACAAAATGTTAGAAAAGTTAGGTATGATAGATATTTGGAGGGAATTGAATGGCGATAGAAGGGAGTTTACTTTTTTTTTCTCAGGCGTTCGTGGAACTTATATAAAAATTGATCATATGTTAGGGCATAAAAACCTCAAAATAAAATGTAGAAAAGCATAAACACTAAATGCATCCTTTTCAGATCATGATGCAATAAAACTCACATGTAATATAAGGCCAGGAGAAAATAGACCAAAAGTTAATTGGAAATTAAATAATCAAATTTTAAAGAATGAATGGGTGAAAGAGCAAATCACAGACACAATAAATAATTTCATCCAGGAAAATGACAATAATGAGACAACATACCAAAATTTGTGGGAGACGGCCAAAGCGGTTATAAGGAGCAATTTTGTATCTCTAGATGCTTACTTGCATAAAATAGAGAAAGAGAAGATCAATGAATTGTGCTTACAATTAAAAAGCTAGAAAAAGAGCAAATTAAAAAAATAAATTGGAAATTCTGAAAATAAAAGGGGGGATTAATAAAATTGAAAATAAGAAAATTATTGAATTAATAAAAAAACTAAGAGTTGGTTTTATGAAAAAACCAACAAAATAGATAAACCTCTAGTTAATTTGATTAGAAAAAGGAAAGAGGAAAATCAAATTGTTAGTCTCAAAAATGACAAGGGAGAACTTTCCTCCAATGAAGAGGAAATTAGAGCAATAATTAGGAGTAACTTTGCCCAACTTTATGCCAGTAAATTTGATAATCTAAATAAAATGGAGGAATATCTACAAAAATATAGATTGCCCAGGTTAAAAGAAGAGGAAATAAATTATTTAAATAGCCCCATTTTAGAAAAAGAAATAGAACAAGCTACTAACCAACTCCCTAAGAAAAAATCTCCAGGGACAGGTAGATTTACATGTGAATTCTACCAAACATTCAAAGAACAATTAATTCCAATACTATATAAGCTATTTGAAAAAATAGGGAAAGTAGGTGTACTACAAAATTCCTTCTATGATACCAATATGGTGCTGATAGCTAAACCAGGTAGGGTGAAAACCAAGAAAGAAAACTATAGACCAATTTCCCTAATGAATATTGATGCAAAAATTTTAAATAAGATATTAGCAATGAGATTACAGAAAGTCATCCCCAGGATAGTACACTATGACCAAGTAGGATTTATACCAGGAATGCAGGGCTGGTTCAATATTAGGAAAACTATCAGCACAATCAGTTAGATTAATAACCAAACTAACAAAAACTGTATGATTCTCTCAATAGATGCAGAAAAAGCTTTTGATAAAATCCAACACCCATTCCTATTAAAAACAATAGAGAGTATAGGAATAAATGGGCTTTTCCTTAAAATAATCAGTAGCATCTACTTAAAACCATCAGCAAGCATCATATATAATGGGTACAAACTAGAACCATTCCCAATAAGATCAGGAGTGAAATGAGGCTGCCCACTGTCAACATTACTATTTAATATCGTATTAGAAATGTTAGCTTTGGCAGTAAGAGAAGAAAAAGAGATTAAAGGAATTACAGTAGGTGATGAGCAAACCAAATTATCACTCTTTGCAGATGACATGATGGTATACTTAGATAACTCTAGAGACTCATCTAAAAAACTACTAGAAACAATTCACAACTTTAGCAAAGTTGCAGGATACAAAATAAATCCACATAAATCATCAGCATTTTTAAATATTACCAACAAGGTTCAGCAGCAAGAGATACAAAAAGAAATTCCATTCAAAATAACTGTTGATAGTATAAAATATTTGGGAATCTATCTGCCAAGGGAAAGTCAGGACCTATACGAACTAAACTACAAGACATTTTCCACACAAATAATGTCAGACCTAGTCAACTGGAAAAACATCAAGTGCTCATGGGTAGGCTTAGCGAATATAATAAAAATGACAATACTACCCAAACTAATATACTTATTTAGTGCCATACCAATCAAACTCCCAAGAAATTATTTTACAGATCTAGAAAAAAATTGTAGCAAAGTTCATCTGGAAGAACAAAAAGTCAAGATTTTCAAGGGAATTAATGAAAAAAAAAAAAAGGCTGATGAAGGGGGCCTTGCTGTACCAGATCTAAAACTATATTATAAAGCAGCAGTCATCAAAACCATTTGGTACTGGCTAAGAAATAGAGTATTCGATCAGTGGAATAGGATAGGATCACAGGACAACATAGGCAATAAACTAGAGCAAATTAGTGTTTGATAAACCCAAAGACCCCAGCTTTTGGGTAAGTACTCACTATTCGGCAAAAACTGCTGGGAAAATTGGAAACTAGTGTGGAAGAAATTAGGGATTGACCCACACCTAATACCACATACCAAGATAAGATCTAAATGGGTTCATGATTTGGATATAAAGAGTGATATTATAAGTAAATTAGAGGAACATAGTATAGTTTACCTCTCAGACCTGTGGAGATGGAATCAATTTGTGTCCAAAGAAGAACTGGAACTCTTAATTGAACACCAGATAGATAATTTTGACTACATTAAGTTAAAAAGTTTTTGTACAAACAAAACTAATGCAGAAAAGATTAGGAGGGAAGCAATAAATTGGTAAATCATCTTTACCTTTAAGGGTTCTGATAAAGGCCTCATTTCTAAAATATATAGAGAATTGTCTCATGTTTATAAGAATTCCGGCCACTCTCCAATCAATAAATGGTCAAAGGATATGAACAATTTTCAGATGATGAAATTAAAACTATTTCTAGTCATATGAAAAGGTGCTCCAAATCACTATTGATCAGAGAAATGCAAATTAAGACAACTCTGAGATACTACTACACATCTGTCAGATTGGCTAAGATGACAGGAAAAGAAAATGATGAATGTTGGAGGGGATGTGGGAAAACTGGGACACTGATACATTGTTGGTGGAACTGTGAACTGATCCAGCCATTCTGGGGAGCAATTTGGAGCTATGCTCAAAAAGTTATCAAACTGTGCATACCCTTTGACCCAGCAGTGTTTCTACTGGGCCTATATCCCAAAGAAATCTTAAAGGAGGGAAAGGGACTCACATGTGCAAAAATGTTTGTGGCAGCCCTTTTTGTAGTGGCTAGAAACTGGAAACTGAATGGATGTCCATCAATTGCAGAATGGCTGAACAAATTATGGTATATGAATGTTATGGAATATTATTGTTCTATAAGAAATGACCAGAAGTGTTAGGGTCCAGGAATTTGGGGATCATGATGAGAGAAGTTTGTCTTTGAATTGAGGATCAAAGGGTGTGGTGTGTGATTCCCTTGAGAAACATGAGACCTGGAGACTTGAAGGAGATTGCTGATAATGGCTTCATAATAGGCTATTCATAGTGATCTTAGAAAAACGGTTTGCCCTGAGGTGTCCTCTCTTATCAAGATGAAAACTCCACCTTCTTGCTGAATACCCCCTTTCAATACAAACTTAATTGCTAATAACGTGTGAGCTAGTGGATAAAGGGCATGACCACATAGAGTGGGGGAAGGAAGGAGGCAAGGAGGAGTGGTCAGGTGAGGAAGAGGGACTAAGCTAGGAGGTGAGGCTAGGAGAGGAAGGAAGATATAACAAGGGCAGGCTGGCTGTAGGGGAGGAGCTGAATAAAGAACTGCCTTATTTCATCCTTCTCTAGCTTGACTCTCTTTTGGGATGAACATGCTGGACATGTCCAGATGCGCACTGAAGCCTGGGAAAAGGTGAGATTTCGGCTACCCTTAGGTATTGTACCTAGCACAGATGGATGATTTCAGAGAAGCCTGGAGAGACTTGAATGAACTGATGGTGAATGAAACAAGCAGAACCAGGAGATCAATATACACGGCAACAACAAGACTATATGATGATCAATTCTGATGGACATGGCTCTCTTCAACAATGAAATGTTTCAAACCAGTTCCAATTGTTCAGTGAAGAAAGCCATATACACCCAGTGAGAGGGATATGAAATGGGGACCACAACATCACATTTTCATGCTCTCGATTGATATTTGCTTGCATTGGGTTTTCCTTCTCAGATTTTTTTTCTTGTAGGTCCGACTTTTCTTGCACAGCAAGTTAACTGTAAAATATGTATATACATATTTGATTTGTCAAGTATTTTAACATAATGAACATGTAGGGTATTTCCTGCCATCTAGGGGAGGGGTGGGGATTAGGGGGGAAAAATTTGCAACAGAACGCTTTACAAGGGTCAGTGTTGAGAAATTGTCCATAGGTATGTTTTGCAAATAAAAGGCTTTAATAGAATGAAAAAAAAGAGAGATATAAACATTTTAACCTAAAAAAAAGGAATGGAGGCAACCAAGCTGGTAGCCATTGGGATCCCTAGGCTCCACCAAAGAACATAATCCACAAGGCTTATGATTCATCAAAGTGACAAGGAGCACCAAGCCTCTTCTCGGTGCCAGATTCTGAGCCTCCCCCACTTCCTGATGCCACAGAGCCACCAGCCCTTGGGGAATATACAAACTAAGGGGAGTCTGGGCAGCAGTCCCAGCCAAGAAACTGGCCTTCTCAAGTGCCTGAGCAATGGCTGGCCCCTGTAAGCTTCAGCACTTCCCACAAAGTAGTCAGAGTTTCCCTTACACCTGCAGCAACTACCGGCCCCAGTGGTGGCCTGGCTTGCAGCCAGGCCCAAAAGAGTTGTCCTTCTGGCAGCACTGTCCATTTCTCCCCTGAAAGGTTCACTCTGATGCTCTGCTGTGTTCCTACCTTCCTGACTCCTGTCCCACTCACACTGTTGCCACAGGACCTCATTACCTGGATTCTGAGCAGAGGCCACTGCCTTCACTCGAGTTTCTCACTCTCCAGTCCGGCCTCCCCCAAGCTTCCAAAGTGCTTCTTCTAAAGTCCATGGCACTACCCTCCCCACCACAGGCATCGTTCCCTCTTATTCCCCAAACTAGACACAAAACTGTCTATGCTGAAAGTGCTTGGTTGTCAGGTCACTCCTGGGCCTCCCAAGTGCTCTCTGATACCCCAGGTGTGGCTGGCTCCTTAAGCCTTACCTGTGCAAGTGCCCCTCCTAGTTGTCCCTGCTCCCCTGATGAGCCTCTCCTTCTGGCTGCCTTACAGGCACAATGCCTGGCAAATTGTGGCCCAATAGAGTGGGAGACCCTTGAGAGCAGACACCATCCACAGCCTCAGCACCATGAACACTTAAATCCTTCATGACTGACTGACTGATGAGAAAAGCAAAAAAAAAGTCCTCTGAGGTCCATGTAATGGAGGGTCTGAGAGGGACAGAAGGGAGACACAGTTCAAGTGCTTCTGAACATTCTGAGCTGGGGGGAAATCATGGGGTTGGGGTCCAATATCCCTCATGATATCATTTGCTTGCTTCTTCCCCCATCCCCCATCTCTTCTCTCTTTGACCTCTGGGCATAAACATGTCAAGAAGGAGGGCATCCGATTGGTTGGTTCCAAGTAGGCCTGGCTCATATGAAAGAAAAGGAAGTTCAATTACGAAGTACTGACTTCAAGGCAGATTAAATTTAATCCACGCAGTTTCAAACGCAGATATGTGAATAAATTTGTAAGAATTAAATAAAAATTAAATTAAACAAAAATTAAATTTAAAAATCAAGAGAGCAGCTTGAGAATTAAGTGAGAAATGGGTTTGACTCAGGAATTGTAGAAGCATTCTAGGGAATAACATTGCCAATGCAACCTAATATCAAATCAGAGGCTTCAAAATAGATGAAGCTGAGAATCTCTAGAATACTCATGGGATGAGAGTACATATGAGTAATTTGGGGGAAATATCATAAAGACACTGGCATGTATCTATGATAATGAAGAGGTAATGGGAAGTTATAGGTGACTAACTCAGCTACCTCCAGTGACTGAGAGCAGGAAGAAGCCAAATAATGAAAGCTTAGACAACCCCAAAATCTCATCTGAGCCAGCAGCTCTAATATTGTCTTACCCTGAAAGTTTTCTGCAGATATGGTAACAAGAAACAAAACCAAGCAGTCCTCTTAATGAAGGGGAAAAATATTTGTATGCTACTTTATAAATGAGAAAAGAGAGAATTTTTATTATGGAAAACTGCCCCAATGATACTAGCACTAAAATTTTATATCTAGAAATTAATATGTTATAGTTCATGCTATAATGAACACAGAGTACATTATATACACTGTTCAATATTAAATCATAAAATAAGCTAAAGTACAAAATGAGGCTGGGACTCTGCTTTCTCAGAGATGAGACTCCAAGTGCCAGCAGCAGGCTTTGGATTTTAATCACTACCCTCCAGAGCAGTGACTAAAGGCCCCTTGGGTCCCCAGAAGGGCTGCTCTATATAAACACAGCTCTACCAAGGCCATAGCCCAAGGCAAGCCCCAGGGGGCCCACCTGAACAAGATGATAAGACCACATCATAAGGCCTAACTAAGCATCTATTATGTGTCAGTAGTGTACCAGGTGCTGGGGATACAAAGGAAGGCTAAAGTTAGAGGCCCCCCCTCAAGTAGTCCCCTGTCTTCCGGAGCAGACCACCTGCAGAGACTCTGTATAGAGCAGCCCCAGAGGGAAAGCCCAAGGATTAAGGGTAACAGGGAAGGTTCCTGAAGAAGGCCACCAGTCTATAGGAGTAAAAAGAGTACTTTCCCAGGCAGAAGAACACAACCCATGGAAGCTGCCTTGAACTTCCCAGGAGCCAGAGGCCTCAGTTTCAAATCTCAGCTGAGGAACATTGGGATCTTTTCCAGCCACCTAGCTATAATCCTGTGAGGTGACCTGGGGCAGACAAAATCACTTCCTGGAGCTGACAAAAGACCCCTAGCTCAAGGTGATCCTGATGGCCATGGTCCAGGGCTCAGGGAGAGTAGCTGTGGGGTCCAAATCACCATGATGGAATGGAAGAGGGTTGCCCTTATGCTGAGGCTGGGGCTGGAGGGGGAAGCGAATGTCAGAAAACATTAGCAGTCCTCTCTGGAAAAGCCTTCCTTCAGAGCCCACCACCCAGGCCTCCTCACATGGAATCTGATGAGCATAAGACCCCCCCCCCATCCGGCTAGAATGGGGCTGAAAATCCACTATCTCAAGGAGCCAATGGCAACCAAACCAAGAGCAGAGACATCGCCATCTTGTTCTACCAAGCAGCAGCAGCCCTGCCTCACTAGGCAGAAACCAAAGGACAGAGATACGGGCATTGAAGCAAAAACATAAACCAAAGGTTTTCTGGGAGGGGAAGGGTCAAGAGTGGGCATCCAACCAGTAGTGTCATAGAGCAAGGATGTAGCCTCATTCATACTCCTCTCAGGTCTGGAGGTATACCAATGGCTCTGAGTGAACTGGAAGGTTTATCTCCAAGCCGCCCCTGATAGAAAATGCCAGCTGTTCTACAAGGCAAAGAGGGCAGCTCTGGGAGCCTGCTTTATCTAGTGGCTCCCTTTCCAATCTCTCTTCATGATGCCCCCTATCATATAGCCCCGACATAGGGTGGCTCAATGGAAGAAGCCTGGATCTAGTCTCAGAAGACAATCCTTTCTCTCTCACCTACTTATCATGAGACCAAAGCCAAGCTGCTCCCCCTGATTCCCCTTCTAAATCTTTATTTATATGAGCAGATGACCCTGGAGATATTTCAGCTCTCACTTCTCTCCTACCATTTTGCTCTGGGATCCTAACCTCACCCTAGAACTCTGCCCAAGGACCTTCCAGAAAAGAATGGAGGCTTCTTAACTGGTGCTACCATTCATGTTCCCTAGATCATTTCTTTTCTTGAATTGAAACAAAATCTAGCTGAGTGTAGAAAAAATATTTTTAAAAGCTTATACAATACATCAAATAGACCAAATAAAAGCTTTGTTTGACTTGGAGCACCTTTAGCAATACCCAGGACTACTGGTGGCTCTGCCCCGTCCTGATTCTCCAGCTGATATTGTGTGCCTCCTCCACAAGGGAGAGAGATCTTGTGCTTTTGGCCTCTTCCTGTGGATCCTATCATTTCAACATTTTATATATGCAGTAATGAGAATGACAATTTCCATACACAATAAGAAAAAGCTTGTTCCATTATAAGTAGCAGCGAACAGCCAAAATATTCATTCCACTTTCATTGGTGAACAAATGTTGCCCTTCCCACTGCAAATGAAGCAATTATTTTTTTTTCCCTTTAAGTTTTTAGACATCCAGGGTTAGATTCCTTTGCAAGCAGCTGAGAGCAAATGATTAATACCAGGAATAAAAGAAATGATTAAAGAGAAGGCTTTATTAATATAATCACCAAAATGTGAAGTCTTGACATCTAATCTTTTTCAAATTACTAAGTCTAAGGAAAATAAGCATCAAATAAATGGGTGATAGCTCCAACACTAACTTGCAGTTTACTGTTAGGGCTAGAAATAGGAAATCCTCAATAGTTCCCTGAAGATGTCATGAAAATCAGAAGCCCAACGTTTGAGCACCAATAATCTAACATTTCCCAATCTCGCTTTCTGTCACCTTCTGTTTTCCGCTGAATGTTCATGAAAAAAAAACTGAATAAACTCCCCTTGTTAATAATTAAAAGCCTTTTGGAAAATGGACAAAGCATCAGGCTCCAAGAGGGGATGGATCTGGGAAATCATGGCTTCCAACCACTTCCTTTTACAGAAAGGGAACAAGAACCCCAGTTCAGGGTTGGAGCACCCCCACAAGTTTCAACAATTCTCCATGACTGAAAAGAACTGGATTACATTTCAGTGACTCCTTAGAGTATCAGGAGAGCTACCTGATACCCAGCTGACCCTGAGCTCCCCCATCTGTGTGTGAGACAGAAGGACCAGCTCTTGTCCTTCATGTTGCCAAGGAGTCAGTGAGGTTTGAGGGAGGGCCACTTGGAAGGTTCCACTGTTTGCCTGCTACTCAGACACTCCATAGAAACTAACAATAGAAAGAGCCAATACAACCACTATATGCTGAACACCTACTACGTGCCTGATGTTATATAAGAGCTGCACTATGGAGATCAGATCTGAGCAAAGCTTTAAAACATGTAAGGGAGTCTAAGAGGCCCCCTACACTCCCAAAGGTCCCCACACAGGTCTTTCTGAGCAGTGAAGACCTGGAAATAAAGGAGATGTCCATCAAACGGGAGACAGAGCATTCAAGAGTGGTCTACAAACATGTTAGAATATGATTGGGCTTTTTTGTAGTGTCAAGGAACTGGAAACTGAGTGGATGCCCATCAATTGGAGAATGGCTGTATAAATTATGGTCTATGAATGTCATGGAATATTTCTATAAGAAATGATCAGGAGGACGATTTTAGAGAGACTTAGAGAGACTTACATGAAGTGATGCTGAATGAAGTAAATAGAACTAGGAGGTCACTGTAAATGGCCACAACAAGATTATACGATGATCAATTCTGATAGACTTGGTTTTCAACAATGAAGTGATTCAGGCCAGTTCCAATGGTCTTATGATGGAAAAAGCCATATGCATCCAGGGAGAGGGCTGTGAGAACTGAATGTGGATCACAACATAGCATTTTCACTCATTTTGTTGTTCACTTTCTCCTTTTTTTCCTTTTTGACTTGATTTTTCTTGTGCAGCACAGTAATTGTGGAAATATGGATAGAAGAATTGAACATATTTAACATATATTGAATTACTTTTCATTTGGGGAGGAGCAAGGGCAGAGGGGGGGCTGTCAAAGACTGAGAGCCAGGATCAGCACTGGATAGCTCCTGCCACCTGAGATAAGCAGAGAGCCAGAGGATAGCCTGTAGAGCCCTGGCAGGCAACCCCGGGTGATTTCTTTAAGGGCACCAGCAAAATTTCCCTATTAGGGGGATGTGGGGAAGCTGCAATTTGTTGTGCCAGACAGCATTGTCACACTGGGAAAATTATGTCTCTAGAGAAGTTCTCATGGTGGAACTGGAAAGAAGAAGGTGGGTGTCTAGCTCAAAGCCACATTTGGCAATAAGCTCTAGTTCTCTAAGGAGGTCTGGTTAGGGAAATTACAGCAGCAGCTATTTTATGGTTCCATTCTGCTTACAAATGGAATTATTCAGTACAGCCAGTGAACCAAACTGAGAGACGACTTTGACTCCTGCGATCTAATTGAGTCTAAACAAGAAATTTGCTTGAAAGTGGTTTATAATTATTATCAGCACTAATTTCTTTTTATTATTAAAACTTATTTGCAAAACATATGTATGGGTAATTCTTCAACACTTACCCTTACAAAGCTTTCTGTTACAAATTTTTCCCCCTAGTCCCCACCCCTCCCCTAGATGGCAGGAAATCCACTACATATTAATTAGGTTAAAATACTTGACAAATCAAATATATGTATACATATTTCCACATATCATTGTTGTGCAAGAAAAATCAGAGAAAGGAAACACAATGCAAGCAAACATCAATCGAGAGCATGGAAATGTTATATTGTGGTCCCTATTTCACATCCCTCTCTCTGGGTGTATATGACTTTCTTCAGTGAACAATTGGAACTGGTTTGAAACATTTCATTGTATCAGAACTAATTTCTGACAAGAATAACCAACATTTAAAGAATACAACAAATGAAACTGCCTCTTTTACGCCAGGCTGGCTCCTGCTTAGTTAGTCTCAATTACCAGCCAGTAATTCTTTCATCCAGGGAGAAACTGAACCAGGCCATGTCTGAAGGCCTCTGAACCCTCATAGAGAAGCCACTTCTCAAGTCTATGGGCCAAAGTTCAGCTCTCCTTGTCTCCTGGCTTCCCTACAACCTATCATCCTGTGGATATTCTTTCCATCACTTAGCCTTAACTCTGTACCTTGCCCTCCCAGAACACCCAAACCAAGCTAAGCGCTCTCTGCCCTGCAGTCATGAGCCCTCCACACCTTCCAATCTCAGGCAGAGCCTGAGGATTGGAGCAGTTCCTCTGGTCCTCCTGGCAGCAGCAGGGATCTCTCTGGCTACTTAGAGGGACCAAGAATCAGTCTCAGAGCTGTCCCTTCAGTCTTTCTCCCTTTAATACCTAGCTGGGAGCTGGAGACCTTGCCCTCAGCACCTCTCTCGGGGTGGCCCCTTCTTGCTGCCACCCCCATGCCAAGCTGCCTCTTCTGGGTCTTGAGGCCCTTGCTCTTTCTGTTTCCATGCCCAGCTTTCCTAGCTCTGCTCATTCAGAGTCCTGTCAGTCTCCCCAGGCTTCTCTGGCATCTCACACAAGGCCACATGCCATCATGTTCATGAACCACCAAACTGCCCAGTTTAGGGAAGGATTCAGCAACTCAAATGGTGCTTCAGACTCTCCCAAACCTGGCCTGATGCTGCCTAGGAACCCTTCCCTCTCTCACCCCCCAACTCTGGGCCAAGCCTAGGCTCAGGGTTGCTTTGGTCCCCTCTAATCTCAATGTCCCAGGCAGCCCCTCTGGCTCTGTTCCACTCTGAAACCCTTCACCCCTCCTTCTTCCCCTAGTCACCAGCTGGGCTGCCATCCTGCTCCGTGCTCAAGGCTTCCCCACTCCCTCTTCCTTCCTCTCAGCTCACCGCACCAAGAAATGGAGGCATGCCTTGCTCCTCACAAAATTCCCCCTCCCCTTCCCTCCTCTCTCCAGCTGCGACAGAAATTGTTGCCTGTGTCCCCATCCCCTTACTTTCTCAATCACATGAACACTTCAATCCTCACCCCCACTTCAATCTTCAACCTCACCCATCAAGTGGTTCCCTCCTCATCACTTTGGAAGCTGCTCAAGTTCCCTAGATCCTTGAAAGACCCCCATGAGCCCTGGCACCCCTTAAATGATCATACTCTGGCTCCTTTTCCAATTTCTTGAGAAAGTGGACTCCACTCACTGCTCCCCTTGCTCTCCTCCCCCTCCTCCTCTCTGGGTGGTCTGGCTTTGGGCCTTTGCTCAATTGGAACCGTCCTTACCAATCACAAGTGGCATCATAAGTGCCAGATCTCAAGGTCTTCCCCATCCTCAGCATTCCTGCTGTCTCCAAATCTCCCAAATAACCCCCTTCCTCTCTCTGGGCTCTCCCCCTACTGGTCTAACTGCTTCTTGATTGGCTCCTTCTCCTAAGGGTCTGCCCTAGGCCCTCTTCTCTTTCCTCACTCTTGCTAAATCTTGTGCTAGTTCTCTCTCAGCACTGCTCAGAGCCCTTCATTTAGGGCAGACCCTCCTGACCCCCCACCAGGATCAGGAATAGCTTCCTCCTTGGTCTCTCTGTTCCTCAAGCTTCTCTCCCCTTCTCCAGGTCGTCCTAGAATCTTTTCCTGTGCCTCACCAGGCAACACCACTTACCCAGCTATACCTGCTTAGCTGCAAGATTCAAGCTTATCTTGACCAGGCTCTGAACCCTTCCTTAAGTCCCCCTAAAATGCCAACCAGCAAAGCCTGAGAAGAATTAGGAACAGATGTGTTGGGCGTGTATCATTAATCAGGATGGCAAGGAGGTGAAGCCATTTCTATAGAGAATGCCTACACAAAACATCATGGTCTGATTGGTTTAGCTGCTTTATGTTTGTTTCCTTGGTAACTTTGCAGTTTTAAGGCTTAAATATGGAAAACATCACTACAATAAACTTGTCCTGCCCACATACATTGATGTTTCTATGTTTTCTTGCTTTCATGGTGTCTGTGAGAGCTGATACAGCTGGTTGGCCATTGACATTTCCCATCTCCTTAAGTGCAGGGCTGGCCAAATCCCTCTCCTACTCAATTACTTCCAGAAGCTCCCTATTACTTAATGACCCAAGGCCAATCTAGAAACTCCTGGGGTTAGCATCTAAGCCTTCACAATCTGGGTCCAACGTCTTTCCAGCCTCAGGTGCCCTTTTGCCCTCCTTAAAGAGACCTTCCCTCACTGCAGCTCTGCTCTGAGCACCTCAGTACTTATCATGCCTTCCTCTTGCTCTTGAAACTCAGCATTTTTTTTTTTGCTTTTTTGCTGAGGCAATTGGGGTTAAGTGACTTGCCCAGGGTCACACAGCTAGGAAGTGTCTGAGACCAGATTTGAACTCAGGTCCTCCTGACTTCAGGGCTGGTGCTCTATCCACTGTGCCACGTAGCTGCCCCGAAGCTCAGCATTTTGTGAGAAGGCCTGCCCCCTCTTGGTGCTCATTGCATTGGTTTTTTCCATCCTGTTTTAGCCCTTTCTCTCTGGATTCCCAACATCAGAGCAGGACACTAGCAGCTACTGGGAACTTCCTGTTCAGCAATCACCTGTCACTCTCAGCCTGCTGTATACAAACGTGAAACTCCTCCTTCTCCCCAACTTAGAAGGGCTCTTCCCCTGTCTAATTGTTAGTTATCTCAAGCTGTAGTCATCTGTGTGCATGGGCTGGCATCCAGCATGGCATGATGGGGCCCTCTGACACCCAGGTGCCAGCATGGGCTAGAACCCAAGAACCCAAGAGAAATCCCTGTGCCCCTTCAGTTCTGAATTCTCCTTCATTAAGTTGGGGATGATAATGCCTGCAGGCAGGGCTATGGGTCAAATGAGATCACAGATAGAAAGAATCATATGTAAGTCTTGCTGGTAAGGAAAAGGAGAAAGATAATGGCTACGCAGCTTGATGGCAAAGTCCACCATTCATCACTGCCTCTTCCTCATCCAACAAGAGTGACCATAAAAATTCCCATCTCCATGAAACTATAAGGTTTACAGAGTGTCTTCCTGACAATAATCCTCCCAGACAGAGAAGGTGAGCCCAGTCTCTCCATTTCACATATGAGGAAACAGGCTTAAATTCTTTATTGGGGGTCACATTACTAAGAAACATCAATACAAGGCCTCAAACTCGGGCCTTCTAATACGGAAATTACAAACAAAGACTCACCAAGACACTTCTAGGTAAACTAGCACCATGAATTTAAAGCTCTTTCCTGGACTCTGGGCCAATATATAAAATACTTATTACCTATAAATGCTTGTTATTTAATTTCAATATAGGGTTTTTCAATTGGGCTTTCAATATAGCAAGATACCATTTATTTCTCTTCAATGTATTCCCTAACTAAATTCCCCTAGAAATTATTTCAAATTTTCTCTTCCCTCTTATACAACTGCTTCTCAGGTATACGTCTCATTTCTTCTTTTACTGAGAACACTATGTCTGACAATCTTTTTTTCCCATTTCAATAATATTAATTCTGTTTTCCCCATACTCTGGGATAATACACTTTTTTTCAAGGCTAATCCTCTACAAGTGCCTTTGATCCCATGCTATCTATGAGGGCTCCTCACTACTCCTACAATATGGGTTGTGTTCACCCTGAAAAGTATCCAAGCTCCTTGGAGTTCACCTGACACAGGTTATCTACGGTTCAACTGAGGCTTTGCCTCCCTTAATGCCAAAGGGTCACATACAAAGCTTATTCCATTTTTTTAAGCTCAACAATTAAATACTATCATTAGGCACATCTAAAAGAATGGTTTGTAAGAACTTTGTAAGCTGCAACTATTGGAAAAATATTATTTTTACAGTCCTTCACTCTTCCTCTCCCTCTTTAATCTGTTATTGTTTAATTGTGGCCTAATTCTTTGTGACCTTATGGACTAAACTGACCCTTGAGTTTTCTTGCAAGGATTTTGAGTGGTTTGCCTTTTCATTCTCCAGTGAATAAAGGTAAAAGAGTTTTAAGTTACTTGCCCAGCTATTAGGAAACAAAAGCAGAATTTGAATTCAAATCTTAACTCTAAGCCCTGTTCTCTGTTTAGGTTCTTCAATTTACGCTCCTGTATATTTGTGTACCTGAGTTCTTTGGGAAGATAGGGACAGTTATTTTTGTTTTGGTATTTGCAGGGCCTGACATATAGCAGGTACTTAGAAATGCCCTATGGATAACTGTTAGATGTACAGTATGTTAAAAAGAAACACTAAATAATTGTTTAAGGGAAGGGACTAGCAACTAGGAATGTTCAGGCCATGGCTTATTTGTGCCATATGTCTTGGCAAACTGAGCATATAAGAATAAAAATGAATTTGTGAATCTCAGGGATTGAAAAGATGATGGTGCACTCAGTAGAAGGGCATTCAGAAGAGGATTTAGAGAAAGACAATATTTCGGACATACTGGGTTGGAGAAATCTCTAAGATATACATGAGACATTTCACTTAAAATGTCGGATAATTATTAAATGACTCAGAACTAATTCTTCACACACAAAACTTTCACCTTCCATCTCTGTTTGTGCCTGTCATGCCTGGGATCCACTGCCTTTTAAACATCTTCTTCAATGGTTTTCCCTTCAAGATTCAGCTCAAGCACTAAATTCAACATTTCCTCATCCTCCAAATGCTAGTCCTGTTTTACTTTATGTATATGTACAGATTTGAATGTATTTGACTTTTGTCTATTCATTTCTTTCTTTTTTTCTTTGCTGAGGCAATTGGGGTTAAGTAACTTGCCTAGGGTCACACAGCTAAGAAGTGTTAGGTGTCTGAGACCAGATTTAAACTCAGGTCCTGCTGACTTTAGGGCTGGTGTTCTATCCACTACATTACCTAGCTGCCCCTGTATTCATTTCTTACATTATATATACATATATATATATATAATTATACACACACACACACACATATATATACTTGTTGCCTCCTCAGAAGAAATACTTCAGAATAAATATTGTTTTCTTCTTTGAATTTTTATCCCTAGTTACAACAACCTAACCCCTAACCATGTGAGAAATTATTATTTTGCTGATATGAAAAACTAATCATGGTATTAGAATTAGAATTTTCTACTTCCCTATTCAGAAATCTCTTGAGAGATACCCAGGTTAAGATCTAATTAAAGATGGTAAAAAAAATTCTATGTTTGGGCTAATGAGTATTTGTACTTGCTCAACAAGACCTGGGAAAATGTAGATTCTCCCTTTATCGTAGAGGTTATATGGAAATTGCTAAGTTTCTTTCACCAAGATCTGGGTGATTCAAATCATGTACCCCAAGACCTCTATTGTAATATAGTCCATCCCCTCATATCAATATTCATTGTCTTATTAATTGTTTAATCCAGAATTGTCACCAAGAGAAGCTGTTGCCCCTGTTCCAAGAGCATATAAACTGGGAGCCCACCACCCTGAGGTGATCTTTGGTTTAAGAGGGATGGTCAAATGATCATCCTTTTATTAATAAACATTGATGGCTTTATTAATAAAATTGTCAAATTATCCAGAAATTATGTCTCTCAAACCCTTTTAAACACCACAGTAAGAACATGAGAGTGTATTTCAACTAAGTCTTAAAGAAAATCTAAGAAACTAAAAGGCAGAAGCAGGGAATGAACAGAAAAGTACATGAGGAAAAGCATTCATCAGATACTAGAGAAAGATGGAGAGAGTGAAAATGTTAAAGGGTTTTAAGATGAAGAGAATCTCAAATACTGAAACTGAAGCTTAAATACCTTGGCCACCATCACGAGAAGACAGAATTCACTGGAAAAGATGCTGATGTTGGAAAAGATTGAAATAGGGTGAGCACAGTGGTTAGAGCACCAGTCCTGAAGTCAGGAGGACCTGAGTTCAGAACTGGTCTCAGACACTTCCTAGCTGTGTGACCCTGGGCAAGTCACTTAACCCCAATTGCCTCAGCAAAAAGCAAAAAAAAAAAAGCCATTTGGGTGTTAAGGGAATTGGAATGCACGGTCATGACTCAAGTTGCTGGGGTCCTCCACAAATCCAGCAGCTGGGGAAGCTGAAGGTGGTGGCTATCATCTGGATGAGGGCTTGAAAGCTGTTACCTTGAGGGAACCAAGGGTCTGGGGCTGAGCCCAATGCCCACAACATGGTCAAGGGTATCCCCAAGGTGTTACACTTTAATTACAAATGAAAAAGCTATGCAGGATCATGGAAAGAGAGGTGAAGATACCCAAGACAAATACAATTAAAAGCACAGGGAAAATTGCAATGCTAGGAAAGATCAACAGTCTTACACACCAGGGTAAAGGTTTAGGGTTCATGTACACAAATGGTAGGAGGCTTGTGCCTCAGTTACACTTTCAGTTCATCCTGTGCGGAAGAGGGCTCAATTGTCCATTCACCAGGCAGCTCAGCAGACTTCTTCACCCTGGAGTGAGGAGTCCAACCCCGCTCCCTGGTCCATACTGAAGTGTCCAAGGTCAACAGGACACTTTCCAGAAAGGACCTTCCCAGGTTGGGGTGGGCTTCTCTTCCATGTCCGGATCAAGATCCGGTCTCCTGCCTGGTACTGGTGCTGGTGCACCAAGAAACCCAGAGGTGAAGTCTGAACACTTACTCCTTAATATGCAAAATATGGAGGTGTTTTGCCAAAGCCGATACATATTCTCTTAGAAACCTGTCTTTCTGTTCATCAATCAGATCCCACCTCTCTCCTCTCTCTGGGATGGAGTGACCACAAAAAAAGTTCATAAGGAAACAACCCCACATCTCTTCAGGATTTTGTGTGTATTCAAAGAAGGGCTAGAAAGAGACACTTGGTCCAGAGTAATTGAGTTTCTAACATCAATTGAGTAAGCTCTCTCAATTTCTTGATTCATTCTTTCCACCTTACCTGATGAGGGAGAGTGCCAAGGAGCATGAAACTCCCAGATAACATCCAAGGTTTGCATGAAGAGCTGCCCAAAAAACGGGTTCCTTGGTCCGAATCAGTTTGTTCTACTATTCCATGTCACAGGATTATTTATTCCAGCAGAATTTTGCATAGCATGGGGGCAGTAGCCTGGGGCAGGGGGAAAGCCTCCACCCAAGATGTCAGATGATCCACCACAACCACCATATATTTGAGATGACTTATCGGGGGCAATTCAGTAAAGTCCACCTGTATATTCTGAAATCGAGGCCTCCCTTCCATCAGGGCTCGATGCAAAGCAGGCTTGTTAGTCCTCTGACACACAAGACAACCATCCACCAGTTCTCTGGGTGATCCATACCGTATAAGAACAGCATCCTCTGGACATCACAGTTGCTGCCTCAAGGTAGATATTGAAGGACCTGTCTCATACCTGATTGGGTCAGTACCTCTCTGCTGTCTGGGAGAAACCATCGGTTGTCCCATTCCTGCGTTCCCAAGGATAAAGCTTTTTTTTCTGCTCCTCTGCTGGGAAAGATGGGGAAGGCTGACTCAAGAAAAGAAGGAATTAGAACTAACAAATTATCGGGCCTTTCAGATTCTATGGCTCCCATTCTCTTTGCTTCCTCATCGGCAAGGCAGTTGCCCCTGGCTTCAAAGGACTGTCCAGTTTGATGACCATTCATATGGATTGATATATTTTCTGGTAGTTTCAGGTTCTCTAGCACTTGGGAGACAAGAGTAACATGGGCCAGGTCTCTCCCTTTGCCATTTATCATTCCCCTTTCTTCCCATATTTTCCCCAAACACGAGCCACACCCCAAGCATATTTAGAGTGAGTATAGATATTGTCATCCTTTGCATCTAATAGTTTTAGGGCTTCGTTTAGTACATACAATTCACAAGTTTGAGCCGACTATGAATTTGGCAGTCTACCACCTTCAATCGGGGAGAAGCTGTTACAATTTATTATAGCAAATCCATTTATCCTTTTCCCCTCCACCATTCTAGAAGATCCATCTATGAACACATTCATTCCCTTTGGGAATGGGGACCTGCAAATCTTCTTCAACCTTGCTTTGGAGGTCAATAGAATCAATACAGTAATGTTTTAAACTGATAAAGTCTTCCTCCACGGAAGATAGGAAAGAGGCAGGATTCAAATCGTTGCCTTGTGGGATTCAAATTGTTCTCTTGTGCCAGGATTAAATCAATCTTCTCAAGAAGGATTGCCTCATACGTTAGAATTCTAGAATGGGTGAGCCACCTTCCTGTCCTCTGGTTAAGGATAGTTCAGACCTGATGTGGGACAATCACACTGAAGCTTCCCCCAAACATGAGCTTTCTACTTTCTTCCACCAATGTTGCAGTAGCTGGCACTGGTTGAATGAAAGTAGGCCAACCCCTTGCCACAAGATCTAGAATCTTGGAGAGGAAGGCCACTGGTTTTCTCTGACCCCCTCTTATTTGGACAAGCACCCTAAAACCATACCCCTGTCCATATACACAAACAAATGGAAAGATCTTTCTGATGATGGGAGGGGTACCCCAGCAGCTTTTTAAATTTCCTGTACCCTTCCTCCTCTTCAAAGTCTCACTCAATTTTATTTGTCTTTTCCTCTAACAAATTCTTATACATAAGTTTGGTGAGAGCATATGAGGCAATCCAATTTTTACAGTATCCTACTAATCCCAGGACCTTCCTGAGTTCCCTCTTATTTCCAGGTAACAGGGTCTGGAGAATACTTGCTACTCTTTCTCGAACAAATTTCTTTTGTCCCTCATTAATCCAATGATTTAAATACTTAACCTCTTTCAACAAACTCTAACTTAATCTTCAAGCCCTCTGATCCTAAAGAGTTTAGCAAGCTGATAGTAGCTTCACTAACTCCTTTTCTCTTACTTTCTCTTACCAATAAATCAACACATTGCAATACTCCAGTTCCTAGGAGAGCTTTAAATCCCTCCAGAATTCTCTCAAGGACCTGCCCAAAGAAATGTGACAACTCTTGTGTCCTTGAGGAAGGGCACACCATCTATATTGTTGTTTTCTCCCAATGTCAAAGTCTTCCAATTCAAAGGCAAAAATGTCCCTGCTTTCAATATTTAGCAGGCAGGCATTAAATGCCTCCTTCAGATCTCTCACACTAAACCACTTACTGTTCCCATGGGATCTCTTTCCAGTACAGGGTAAGGATCAGGAACCACTGGGTGGGAGGGCAAGACCATCTGATGAATTTCTCAAATTTGGACCAATCTGTATGTCCCACCCTGCTTTCAGATTGGCAGTATAGGTGTACTGAAGGGAGAGATGCAAGGTTCTCAAAGTCCTCCCTCCAATAGCCCCTTAATGACAGGTTAGAGCCCTTGCCATCCTTTTAGATATATAGGGTATTATCTCACCCTTGCCACTACAGAGGGATCCCTCAATTTCATTTTAAAAGTGTCATCTGGACTCTCCCCTTGTTTGTAGGGCCTGTCTATACTTCTATATCCATTTGCCCTTCTTCACTTATGAATAAAATTTTTCCTTGGACAATTCAGGTTCCCCTAGGGATTAATTGGATAGCCAGTTTAATAATTAGAGCTCTCCCTAACAAATTGATCCTTGCCTCCAGGACCTGAAACAGCCTGCTCAAAACAGTGGTCCTCAAAACTTCAGAAAGGGGGACTGGGAAATTCTCCTTTTACTCCAAGATGATGAGGATTTCTTGTGATAATTTAGTGCCAGAGGGGAGGGGCATTATACTAGACTGAGTAGCCCCAGAATCTCAGGAACATCACTTCCTCCCCTGGGAGTCCACCTTAAATTTATCAAGGGTTCTTCTGGGTGGGATTGTTCATTGAACTCCCGACACCCCTAGTCTTCCAGTTCCCCCAAAGAACACATTTTTCTCTTCCTTTTCTTATTGGGGGCAATCTCCCATTATGTGCCCCTCCTTTCCACATCCCAAAGCACGTTAAAGGCTTACTTTTCTCCTGTTCCTGCCTTCTCCCATTGCCCTGGATCTCTCCTTCCTTTATATCCCTCCCTACTT